>CM046341.1:4343522-4624543 GCA_025403435.1 Artocarpus heterophyllus | reverse complement strand
TTGGATAAGCTTTTCAAAATTCAAACATATTACTGTACTGTATGTGACGTGTCTGATAAGATAATATATTTTATTATATATATATTTAAGAAAATCATAAATTAAATAAGATATTAACACTTACTGTATCAATCTAATAATCACAATTATTTCAAACACAAAAGCAAATATTCTGAGTAAAAGAAAAACACAAACTGTTGAACATCAGCTAAAACTGCTTCAAATAAGCAAAGACTAAATAACCTTTATAGAGCGATGACTTATTCCCCATCCAGTTTTCTTATGGTTTGGCAAACAGGATCTAGAAATACCATATTCCTGAGGCGTTGTCTTTCTGTATAAAATTTAGGCCAGAGTTTAAAAATAGCTCCTTGAACATATCCACTAGGGTGACCGTGGAGAGGAGGATGGATGCTATCCAAGTTCTCCTTTGAAAGTCCATCCCTACAAAACCTTATTTTATCCTCTCTATTCGTAGACATATAACCAGGTGAAGTACATTTACCGTTACAATTTTGTCTTCCACATTTGTTACAAGTGACCACGATGGCACGAGCTCTTCTTTTCATTGCACTACGACTGGTACCTGTTCCTGGTAAACCGACATCTTGACTAAAGTCACTCGGACGGATCTTCCCCTCTATTAACATTCTCACATCACAAGGGATACCAAAACGCATAAGAATCCACAACCGAGTAATTCTAGCCTTGTATTTCTTTTTGAGAATCTTTTGGGAGAGTGATGGGAAATACTTTCTCAGATGTTGGTACTTTGGGTCCATGATGAGATGAAAGAAGAGTAAATAGAAAGGAAAAATTAAGATAGTAAATTACAGAATCCTAGAATTCCTTCTTCTTTTAGAGGAAAAGAAGAATTTCTAATGAAAAAGAAGAGGATTTGCGATTTAGAGAGAAAATAACAAATTAAGAGAGAAAAAGTGAACTCGGAGAAATAAACTCTTATGCACAGTAAACGTATATGTAAACAATAATTAAACCACTGTATATGACACGTATAGAGACCACGTGGGAGAGACAGTGTGAATCAAACTGATTTAAGATTTGAACTAGGCCCAAATGTTCTTAGTTGAAAATGGTCAGGTTGTTTCGGGCCTTAACACATTTGGAACGAATTAAATAACAAACATAAAATTGAAAACCAATTTGTATAAATCTTAAACCCAATTCAAAGTCCACTATAGATAAAGTTAACTATAAACAACAAATCTAATTTAACGACAACAAGGATCTTCCTGAATGATATTTAAAATCATTTCATAACAACATAATCCTCCAGCAACTCAAATAATTTTGTTTTAATCAAAACTTTATTGAACAATACAAACACCCATATGTTATTCATAATACTTAACATCTATCAATGGATTCATCATCATTGCTACCAAGGGTTTAGAATGCGACTAACCTTGAAATCAATACGATTTACGTCTTCCAACGTAGACCATATAAATGAACAAAGACACTTGATGTTACTACTTAAGAACATCTACAATCCCCACAATTCTACTTATACAATATATAATTTTTTTCATATAACAAAACCTTAGGTAACCAAAAGATTCACTGATACACTTAAATACAATGTACGTAACAAAATATTCCAATTTTGAGATTCATGCATTCTAGACTTTACACAGTCTCAACAGACCAAAAGTCTAACATTTATCTCTCTCAAGATTCAATACCATGATTCCCAACTTATATCATATTCCTCAAATATATAGAACTTTTAAGAAAAGACATTGACACTTATGTGCTCCATCGAATCCACACATAATCATTACTTAGGTTTGAATCAATTACGAAAAATATGCCAAACTTTAAAATCAATAAATCAAGCCTTATATTTCTTATTGTTTTTCACGAGACAAAAGGCTCTTAAATCCTCGTATCTATACGAATTTCTCATCGTTTATACGAATTAGATATGCTTATAGATCCAAATATTATACGAATCTCTCATAAGCATTCTACTTATAAACTCATTCCATATAATTATCATTCCCTCATAACTATTAATACTTTCCTTCTATATAATTATTGTACTCATATAACTATTGATATTTTCATTCTATGGCCTTTCCATGTTACATCCTTCTAGACTGTATAAATCAATGTGAAGGTTCATTTTGATGATGACAATAAAATTTCAGCTTCAAAACCATCTCAAAAATATATTTTTTTAAAGTGGTGCTACACTCCCTAGGTTAACCGAACCTAGGCTCTGATACCAAAAATTCTGTAACGCCCCTATATGGGGGTTAACAGTTTTTAATGAGATAAAATAAAAATAAATAATAAAAGTAAAACCTTAAAAATAAAATTTGCCCGGGACTTAAATGAAAACTCTCAACTCAAAAATAAAAATATAAACGACAAATAAACCACAGTTTTAATGTAGCACCTTAAATTTAATAATATAAACTGTTGTCATCATCATTTTAACCCTCAACACATTGTAATACAGTCACAGAAAGTAACAATTGATGCTTACATTATCATGAAGAACATTCTCAACGATTGAAGCAGTCCCAATGTAATATAGCTACATCACTTCCTCAACTATATTTCTCGTAGCCACCTTACACTTAGTGAGTCCTGAAAAGATATAAACATAAGGGTATGAGCAACACTATGCTCAGTAGAGAAAGCCATTACTCACCTTTAGGTTTTTATCATTACCACATTAAAACCTGCATGGTTAGTAAGTTACATCACATTCCAGATTATGAGGTTTATTATGATCACATCTTATGGATACCGTAGTTAATCGTTACCAAGTGTCATAATTACACATTTATACAAATATTACAAATCATCATTGTTCCTAGGTATCCATGTTAAATTGAGTATCACTCAACTCATCGAAACCCAAATGGGCGCACTTGATCACCCTATAAACATTCCAAGGGTGTTCCGGTGAGGGGACATCAAGCCCCGAGTCCTCACCAAGTCGATTCCTGTACAGTGTGTTCTGGGACTTTCAACCCAAGGAAGCGTCATCGCCTTCCCCCTATTTTACCTTTTAGGGTATTCATGCCCAAGGACGTAACCGTCGCCCTTTTTATGTCTCATAATTTCTCTATATTAAATCATTATTAATAGAGTTAATTTTCCTAACCATGCTTCTCAATTTATAACATGTGTCAATTCATTATGTTCCTCGTCGTACAATACAAGACGAGTCCATGTCATAGTTTCATATGTGATACTCATATAATATCAGTTCAACATAGATATAAATATAGTGCGACAAAACAATCAATTTTAATTCTATGAAAACCTCACAAAAGATGAGTAATAGAATCCCTACCTTTTAAGCTTATCAACAGTCTCTTAATCCTGGAATCAATTAACGTTAGCTCCATACTCCCTTGATCCTAAGGCGTGCATAAGGACAATTAAAACTAAAGCACAACATACAACTACATTCATAAATAAATCATGTGTAAACCTATCTTACTAGTATGCCATTAAAGCTTTTATATAAATCTCTTTCGAATACCACAGTAAACAATTTTTGTCTTAACACAATATAAAATGTGAACAAGTAATCTATATGTTTTAGTCCTTAATAAGATTCATCAATCACTTAGGATAATATTGGAAAGGTTGCAAGACATTAAAGAATTAGGTGGTGAGCAAAGATGGGTTCTTGGTTCAGGTTAGCAGCTGGTATACCATAACAAACTGGCAGATTTACTAGTTTCCAATACAAAAATTAAATAATTCTTAGAAAATAAAATACAACTCCGATTAGGTTTATGATAGCTCGTTAGAAAGCCTAGGATGCTACTTTTCAAATATGCAAACCAATTCATAAAATTCATTTTAATTTAATCTTAGAATTTCAAGAAATAACCACTGCCCATAGAGGTATTACAAAGTTTAACAATATAAATTTTCTGTCTAGGGCATATACACTTAGACTTCATACATATGCTCCAAAATAGCAACAAACATATACTTAGGTTTAAGAACGCAAATTTGAATAATCCTTTAGTATAAAAGAAAATTTATAAATGAAAGACTAAATTTGTTCATAAGATTCTAACCTCGGATTATGGTTAGTTGGAAGCTTGAAATGGCTTCAAAACAGGTTCCTTTACTTCGGTATGACTGAAATTCTTGCTCAAATGGAGGTGATGGTGGCTGATTTTTATGGCTGCCTTGAAGAAGTTCTCTAAGTATTTTGCTTCAGCAAAGAAATGAGAAGAAGAGTGTGGGAACCGTGGAAGAGAAAGGAAGAAAAGATGAAGTCTTTGAAGAGAAGTGATAGAAACAATTATAGAGGAGACATGTTGAAGCATGTCACGGAGGAAATAAAGAAAATGAGGGTCAAGAGTAGTTGGAAAAGATATCCTTATGTCTCATCTAAAGACTTTAACACACATAATGCCAATATGACATTTTTGAGATTTATTAGAAGTTCTAAGGCTTTTTAGTAATCATACTAAATAAATATAGGAGAATTTTAGAAAATTTAAAAATAGATAAAAATAAATATTATAAAATAAATTTAAATGAAGCAATTTTTTTTTTTTATACATTAAAAATTAATTTAATTACCTCAATACCCGTTAGAAGAATAACGGGTGTCACACGACACCACTGCATGCCCCAAGCATCTTTCGAATTATTCGTTTTTCTAACTTAGGTTGAAGACCAATTTTTGCACTCAAAACAACAGTTAGAATATGACATGAGCATACAACAAAGAATGGCAAAAAATTAATGACAGATTAATTTCTAAACTATGTCTTGGTGCGGGTTAGCATATTGTCTTCTTCTCTTTTGTTTTTCTTTTTTGGTTGTTGAAAGGATTAGCATTGTCAAAGTATCAATCTTAGTAGTTGAGCTGAATTGTTATCGAAACTTAACTGCAAAGAAATAAACTCCATCCAATCGAAAGGATTTTCCACATTATGCTTTCTTTGGCATCCCAATGAAACCTGGAAACAAAACACCGCTTCGTTGAAAACCCAAAAGACAAAGTAAAAAGAGAAGAAAGTAGGAAAGAAAGAAAATAAAAGGGAAACCAAGTTTCTAGAGATACCAAAAGTCGATCAGCCACAAATTTGATGTACTGTCCCATTAGTGTTGAGTTCATCCCTATCAATGCACATGGAAGGGCCTCACAAACAAACTCTATCTCGATTTCGACAGCTTTGTCCACAATGAGATGAACTTTTTCCCAAGGTAGTTGCTTCCGCAACAAACTGTAAGCAATAACAATAAGCATACTTCTTAGCAAACTGAAAAATTGATTGAGAAAATTTCTTCTGTTCCAATTTTCGAGGGAAGCAAAATAAACCAGATTCAGCTGAGAAAAAAGAAGTAGCAGAATGAGAGAAATTCTTGTATTTCAATTTACCCTTGATTCTTGCAGGAAACAAATGTGAAGATTTACCAGGAATAAACCCGAAAACAAGAGCAAGAGAAAGGGAGTAGAGACAAAAATAAAAGGGTAAAAGTTACCTATATAGAAGGCAAGCAAAATCGCAGTGAAGGCCTTCATCTCTAGAAATAAGCTCATTTGAGAATGTTAAGCCCGGCATCAATCCCCTCTTTTTGAGCCAGAATATTGCACAGAAGCTGAGGATGGCACAGCAAACAACAAAAATAAGGGAGATTATTGAGATATATAAACTTGACCACATTGTAGAGTAAAGTGAACGTACAAACAAATAAACATTCTTTTTTAAAGGAAACTACCTTCCGGAGAAAAAGATTCCTTCAACACAAGCAAAAGCAACAAGTCTCTCCGCAAATGAAGTGGAACTGCAGGTCATGAACAATAATGTATTTCGTAAATGAAACTAGAAAAGAGACTGACCACTTGCAATAATGAAGATTCAACAAATTAGAGCTCCTTTAAACAAAATACCAGCAAGTATCTAGCTTAAAATCTTCCTAATATTAAATTGAGCAGATATTTATGAGTTTTTACTAATACGCCATACAGATTCAAATGAACAAAGAGAATAGCAATACTTAAAAGGCACACATTTAGATCATGTAGCCACATAAGCAAGTGACTAAAAATAAAATGCTTTAGTAGTTAGTACCTCTTAATCCAATCTAAAGCCCATTTAGCCTTCCTAGTGATACAGGGGATGTTTTCAATTGCATTGAACAATCTGTGCTTCTCTCTTGAATCCTTAATATATGTCTCCAAAAGCAAACTGTACATTTCTGATAAGAAGCAGAAAAAAGAACGAAAGAAAACTCTAATCAGGTACTACGAAATGAACCATGAAACCATAAACACTACAGGCGTCATTACACAAAGCTCCACCAGAATGAATATTCTCCATTGCAATCTGAAAGCCGTAGAATGCCCGAGCCTGTGAGAAATGAGCAATTTTGATATTAGTAAGTTAACTAGAAAAGTACAGAATAGATGTTAAGCCAAAGTAATGAATCTGAGCAAACTGAAAAATGAGGGAGAGATGGGAAGGGAAAGCAACAATAAGTCACATATTGCAACTTTTACGACCAATAAATTCCTTTTATAAAAAAAAAAAAAGGGAAAAAAAGTTACATGAAAAATAGACTAGTATTTACAAGAGGATTCAAACAACTTACATGAAAAAGGCAGAACATAGTACTTTATCAAAAAATAATAAAGCAGTTCTTCATTTGTTTTAAGAATAATAATCCATAAAAAAACAACAATATGCCTTTTGCAAAAAAAAAAAAAAAAAAAAAAAAAAGAAAAAAAAAACCTTAGATTTGCCCGTGTTGTATTAATTGATAAACAATTAACCGGGAAACATATGACCCTTCTAGTAGGATAACAATTGAACAGAGGTGCTAGTCAAAGCAATATACCCAAAAACAAAGGGGGAGATGCATTTAGATATCGATATTGAACACTGAAATGCCTAAAGAAAGAAAGAAGAATACCACATTCTTATAAAGATTAAGAGCACATTAGAGAAATTCACCTCTGGAACTTGAACATCATTCAGAAACCTTGCAGCCAAATTCTCCAAAACTATCCCATCAGACGCAGCAAAAAAAGCCAATACGTGGCTTATGAAGTGTTTCTCCGAGCTAGACAGTGTCTCCCACTGTTGGACATCCTGAGAGAGGTCAACCTCTTCAGCTGTACAATAGCCCCATTAACACATTAATTAGAAGGAGAATTCTCTAATACGGGATGGAGGAAGAAACTACCAATAGGCACAATTATGAACAGTCAAATTGCATGTTCCGTTAAACAGTCACACTTTTCTTAGTTTAATATGATTTTGATGTGATTTGACAGTTAAAAATTGTATCTTAACAGTAGATTTAAAAAAAAAAAATCCTACCACAAAATTATCCTTGTAAGAATAAACTACTTCAATTGGGGAAACAAGTCAACTTGTGCACATAAATCTAGGCAGCAAAGCGCATGAAATCACTGTGCCTGGAAAACTTCCAACTTTTTGTTAAGGTTCATATCTTTACCATGGTTGGTCCAAAGGCTCGTGGACAATAATGTTAGATCCTTGTTCTTGCACTTGGCACCAAAAATATTTAAAAAGACTCTGTGTCGGCTCTTAATCATCCCAGAAGGTCATGATTCTCCAAAGCATCACTAAAAATCTAGTTCAACATTCATGTTTTCCATTCCATTACAGAACATTATATTAATATAGTCAAAAGAATTACAGAATTCTTTTTTTTTCTTCTTCGGGAAAAAACATCACATTATTATCTAACAGAATAAAAACTACATTTCATACAATTCAACAACTGATTAGCGGTATAAACCCACTAGAACCGCAGAAAGAAAAAGTACTTTTGATCCAAAATATTAAAAAATATATATTTTACGAAAGCAGACACCACAAGTAAATCATCCAAAGCAATATTCTGTCTGGGCCCAATAACTGAGGAAGAAGAGAATGCTCTTTCAACTAAACACAACTGAAATTCAAAACTACAACCCCAAACAGAAACAGAAAATTTCCCAACTTTTACTTCCTTTAGAAAATTCTGAGTCTAACCCAAGCGAAAAACAACAACAGCAGCATTTTCCAAAAACAACCCAAATTAAGAAAGTTCATATCTTCAAAACCCAAAAAATTAGCTTATTCCAAAATCCATTAAAGGCAGAGGAAAAACCCCACGTGAGGCTAACATTCTCCAAGCTATAATTTACATGCTTACCAAAAACAAAAAACCCAAAAAAGAGACCATTTTTTAAAAGAAAATCATTAATATTTATAGTTATAATATGAGAGAAAACAGAGACTGAGATAAATAAAATAGTAATAGTAAATAGTACCGGTCCAAAAACTGGCCTCGGCTTTCTTGTACATCTCCCAAAGCTGTTTATATTTGATGGGAAACATGCAGAATCTCTGGTTTTGTTCCGTTAATATTGGTTCTTCCCCTTCTTCTTCTTCTTCGTTTTCTTTGTTTTTTTGACTTTCTCTCTCTAACCCATTTGTCAAAGACCCCATTTTTCTTCTCTCTCTTTGTTTTTCTTTCTTGAGTGGCAACGTAGAGAGACAGAGAAAAACCCTTCAAAAACCCCACGAAGAGAAGGAATGGGAATTGAAAATCACACAAAAATTTTATGATATAGAGAGAGATTTTTTTTGTCTTTGCTATTTTGATTTTGTTTCGTTTTCTGATGTCGGATTTTCGGAATGTACGCGATGGTTTGAAAACTAAACCCGGAAAGTCCTTCAAACGACGACGTTGTTGTATGCGATGGTGGCTATTTGTGGGCTTGTGAAGGGGGAAAAATTTAGCCGCTTTACACACATGTGATATTTTTGTACCGGTGGGTTGGAATATTCTACATAAAATAAATTTTTTTTAAAAATTCCATAAGTCATTTATTTATTTTTTAGTTTACTCTTGTATTGATTCACATGAGTTTATGTTATATTTTTGAACCGTAAATTAGAATATGTCATATAAAAAAAACTTTGTGAAAAAATACCACAAGTAATTTATTTCTTTATAAGTTTAATTTTGTATGGTTTCTTATGAGTTTCATATAATATAATGAGTTTTTTTTTTTTTTCAAATGGCAAAAGTTGGAGGCATAAATATCTTGAAAAATTGGGTTTTAAAGGTTCTTTTGAGTATTTGGGCTTATTGAGATTGTGTAGGCCCTCCAAATTTACGATTAAAAGGGGAAATTTAGAAGAAAAATAATTTCTTAAAAAGATATAGTGGAAAAGTTAAAATATTTTATAAATAGCAAAAAATCAGAAATTTGAAAATATTTTAAGTAGCAAATTTTTAAGGGAATAAATTGCCCAAATATATTTTACTATAATAATTACTATGTAATTTTGTAATATAAAATTTAAATATTATTATAATGATTACTATTTTTTCAGGGAACAAATATAAAATATTATATTATTATAATAATTTCTATTTAATTTTGCAGTATTAAGATATAGATATTATTTTAATAATTACTATGTAATTATGTTATTTTTAAAATATTTTCACAAAAGGTTATATTTCAACCCCACTCTCAAAGAAGCTGCAAAGTCCTGTAAATTCTATAATTTAATTATTATAATTATTTAAGTTTTTCTTCTCGGAGAAGAAACTGTTATCTTAATGATAATGAGTATTAGTTATATTAACAGATTCCATGAAAGATGGAGCTTCTCCAACCAAATTAGCTTATCATTAATAGAAAGAGTATAAACGGCCAAACATGTGTAACCTTATTAGGTTTCCTAAATATATAGCATAACTTAGCTCCTGAAAAAAGATAATAAGGTACCTACATGCAGGCAATAACAGTATAGACTAATTACAAGAATAAGAAAATTTTTTCATAGTTTTGATAATTGTCAACACATCAGACTCTAAAAACCGGATATTTAAACCTATAAAGACCAAATATTTTTTAAAGATGATGCAACAATTAAAAATCTAAGAATAAAAAATTTTAAATGAGTATTATAATGAACTGATATTATAATGATTTAAATTTGGTATCTTTATAAAATACTTTAAATTTTTGCTATATTTCAATAAAACTAACAATATTATGCTATTTTTGTCCTTATATTGACCTTTTTGGATCCATGAAAAATATTATTTTTTTTAAGAATGTCAATAAAAGGGCGTGTTTGTAAAGGTAAACAATAAATCCCTTCCAAAAAAAGCAAATAATAAATGACAGCTCTAAAAAAAAAAAAAGTTGGCATGATATTATTATTCTCAAAAATGGCATAGTATCCTCCAAAAAAAATGGAAAAAATATCCAATAATCGACTGTGATTTTGTTATCCTTTTTTTTTAAGAATTTTGTGATTCTGTATTTTTTTAAAGACGATTGGGATCCTGCATTTAATCAACTAATTTATTTGATTCCTCAAAGTAATTATTCGAATAAATCTCTTTATTTTGCTAATAATTATGATGCTATACCATTAGCAGATTTTATGGGAATTATTTTCAATTCAAATCCTCCAATTTTTTTTTTGGAGAAACAAATCCTCCAATTCTTTTTTTTTTTGAAAAAAATTCTCCAATTTTTAGGTCACAAGCAATTCGAATTTTTATCAGAACACCTACATATTACATTCACTTTGTTTCCTTCATCCATATTCACTCTCTTTCATATCATTCACAGAAAACCACCATCGCATATCGTCTCACAAAACCAGTATGTACTCTCTCTCTCTCTCTCTCTCTCCCTCTCCCCTTTTCCAATTTTCAATGCCTTATGGCATCAATAAAACTTAATAATACAATGCCATAATTTGTCTATTGAACATATTTATGCGTGCATATGTATTTGTATATATACATGCAATACATATATGTGTGTGTATTAATTTTGGTTGTCGTTTCTGGTTTTTTGGTAGATATCTTTGAAGTTGTTACGTTGTTTTTGGTTTGATTGACCGTCTGTTTTGCTTCCCTAATTGCTTTGTTACTCTACGTTTATTGTTTTGATTCTTCTTCGTATGACTCAAAATTAAAAGGGTGTTTCTTAATGATTGTGTTCTTCTAGGCCGTTTGCAGTGCAGTTTGACCCATATATAGTAGTTGTTCAAACTAAGTTTGATTTTAAATTTTGTGACAAAAAACACTGTAATAAATTTGAGTGTTTAAGGGCATTGGTTTGAATCAAACAGTTTGAATCATTCAAAACACTAGAATGTGTGAGTTTACGTTCTAGTTTACTTTTTTTTGAGTTTAAATTAATGTTTCAAACACCTTAATTTGAGTCACAATTTATAGTTCAAATAGCGTTTGCCAAATGACCAATTTTTAATCTACTTGCATGTCCTGCTTTCTTGTGCTACTAGTTACGGCGAGCTTTTCTAGGGTAGTTTAGTTGCTTACTCTTGTTAAAGAATGGAGAAACTCAAGAATTTTTGACTGTTTTCTAGATTGAAGTTTCTCCTTTAGATTATTGTATATTTACTTATAGGTCGTTTAGAAAATGAGTTTGAACCTAAAAATTTTTAGTTTAAACTAAAAAAATATGACTTTATACCGTAGTAATTTTTAATTTTGTGAGGAAAAACACTACATTAAAATGAGTTTCACTAAGATTTTTTTAGTCCATACTTATTCCCAAAACGCACAATATATTTGTATTTTAGTAATATCTAGATATTAATAGCCACAAAGTGATGTTTTTAATACATGTTCACCACAAGTTTTAATATGTCTAGGTTTTCAAACTATTGACTAGATCACTATTTTCACATAGGTATAACAATTATGGCTCAAATATCATTAGTTGTTTTCCACGGCGGAAAATGGGATGCGTCACACAACTACGTTGACTACAAGATGAAAGGAGTGTTGATCAATGCGGATATCTCGTATTCTTCATTGGTTCAGAAATTGGCTGTGGATTTACTGTTAGGCAACAAGCACCATCTGATCAATCTAAAGTTTAATTTGGACCAAAAATCTTCAAGCGATGGAGTCATCGAGTTGAAGAACGATGAAGACATTAAATGGTTCCTTAACTTGGTTAAGGATGTTAAGGATTGTGGCTGTCCATTGATAGTCTCAATGTCAACAAGTGGTGATGATGATGATGATGTGTCCAATGAAGTTGTTGACAATGAAGTTCAACATGTTGTAAAGTATGCTGAAGATTTGATAACCATGAAGGCTAATGATTCTATTGAAAAAACCAGGAAGACTGTTGATCAAGAGGCTGAGCCGATGGTTATTGACAATGTGGATGTTGAGAACTTACCACAAAGTTATGATGTTAAGGAGAAATTGATGTTTAGTTGCAAATTTGAGTTGAAGAAGGTGCTCCATTTTATAGCAATGAAGAACAATTTCGAGTTCAAAACGAAGAAATCTAACAACGCGACTCTTGTGGTTGCTTGCGCGGCAGAAGACAAATGCGATTGGTATGTTCGTGCATCTAGGTATAAAGGCTCCGAGCTGTGGAAGGTCAGGAAGTATGTGTCCAAGCACACTTGTTCTCTTGGTGTCGTCAAATCTGATCACCGTCAAGCAACTAGTGCTATTGTGAGTCAGTTTGTTAAAGGAAAGATCAAAATTGATGGTGGGGACGACATTGATCCGGGTGATATAGTTGACTATATGCGGGTGAAGCATGGCATTAGTATTAGCTACAACAAAGCTTGGCGAGCTCGTGATTTGGCTCGGGTTGCACTTAAGGGTAAGCCGGAGGACTTGCCTGCCGATGTAGGCCAAGCGAAAGTGGACACATCGGAATTAAAGCGAAGAGTTGGAAGGCCTAAGAAAGAAAAAATCCTAGTGACCGAGGAAGTTAAGAAAGGCACAAGGTGTGGCCGTTGCCGTGAGCTAGGACACAACAGAAAGACATGCAAAAATCCTGTCCCACCTACTAATGAAAGTCGTGGTGGGTCTAAAAAGGTCAAGATCAACCCCTTGCTTGAAGCTTAGAGATCCTTTTTTTTTTTTTTTTAATTTTCTAGCTTTGTAATTTGAACGGCATATTTCGTATTTTCTATAGTACTAGTGTTTTATGAGATTTCCAAAGTTAATGTTTTTATTGGTTTGAGTATAGTCATTTCACGCATTTGCCTTTTTAATGTATTATCGATATTTCAGCAATTGCCATGTCAAATTATTTTAGTAATTACACTAACTATTACAATTCATTGTTATGCATTCTAACTATGATTACAATAATCACTTGTTTTAATTCACTAACTTGCTAGCGACATTAACAAAAAATAGTCAAAATCAGTGTTATGCATCATACACTTTTTTAAGTGCTACAAAAAAAATTGACAATATTTCACATACATATGCAAATCTAAATAGGTACACCCACATATAATATAATATATATATATATATATATTAAATTAAAGGGAGGAATTCAAACTTTAGAACTTTATATTAAAAGTTGGTGAATTTAACAACCACGGCTAAACTAAGAGGTCATTTAGCTTGTGAATTCGAATTGTAGTGGTTTGAATTTTCATGATTAAATTGAAAGTTTGAATAACTTTTTGTTTAAACCAATTTAAAACCAGGTAAATCTTGAGTTAGGAGTTTTTTTTTTTTTTTTATTTGGTTTGAACAAAGCCTCGTAGAACTTGCCAAACCCTGGTTCATATAAACTCTTTGGTTCAAACCAGTTCAACCAAAGATCCAAAGTTCAAACAGACCCTAAGCCTCAAACTTATGCCAAATAAAATATATCTAGCACTAGCCAAAAATGACCCTTCATATGATATAATCATTTCTTCCAATGCAGTTTCTTATAATTTATAAAAAGAAAAAAAAAAGACTAATATCTCATTGGACAGACAAAAAACAGATTATTTTTTTTTCCTTGCTTTACCCGCCGGGGGGTCTCCAATGTCGATGACGTAAGAAGTGACGCATTGTTTAGATCGATCCATTTCTTCTTCAACAAAGGCCTTTTGTTCCCAACTTTTTTGGGTTACAATAATTATCTATCATTTGATATCTCCTTGTACTTAAAAAAAACTTTCTGATACTTGTAATAGTACTAGATTGATTCCCAGATCTTTGGAGATCATGTTAAGTTCTCAGTGCATAGAGAACCCACCAAGCTTTAGCTCCTCAACATGTGGACTGCGATCTGTTCAACAACTTGGGAGTCTCAAAACCTACATCACTGGCCCTCATGATTCCAACCGTGCAATCATTCTTATCTCCGATGCTTTTGGTACATATTTACTTTTCATGATCATTATCTTCATTGTTCTAGTTCCTGGGGTATGTCTTCCTTTTGCTTGCTTTGCGAACAAGAAAAGTCAAACTTGGAGAAATTCTGAAAATGGGTTAATTTTAAACTATTGTAGACGTTGAGTGTGAATGTTTTTGGTATTAAAGTCCTTTTTTTTTTTTTTTTTACCGTTTTATTTGTGTTAAGATTCAACTTTAATGTCCACAAACAGAACTTAAATGGGTTCTTTCTTCTTCTTTTTTTTTCATGTTTATTGCAGGATATGAACCTCCAAAATTAGGGTAACTTTTTTTTGGCTTTTAACAGTGTGTAAGAAAATGGTTTTGTAACGCATAACTTCAATCTACTTTTGAAATTGAAGATAAAGAATATGCCTATTTAAAGATTCAGATATATTAGTTACAAAATAAGGCTAATCAGAGAGAACTGAATTAAGTTCCATAAAATTGTACTACCTGTAAACTAGTGAATTATGAAGTGCCCATTTTGTGCTTGACTACTTTTAAACTAATGAAGGCTTAACTTACATCAAATATCAATCAAAATATAGTTACTCAAACAAAATTTTCCATTTTTTTTTGTAAAGGAAACTAGCGGATAAAGTTGCAGAAACCGGTCAATTTTTGGTGGTAGTTCCTGATTTTTTCTATGGCGATCCACTAGATCTTAGTAACCCTCAAATTGATCGTGAATCGTGGCTAAAAGCTCATAACACGGTTAGTTACTTTCTTTACCAGATGCAGATACAAGGATTAAGAGTGATAAAAAAAATTAGTGTATGAACTTTGTTTCTACTAGTTATCATTTTATCACACACCATTTATTTTCAGAAAAGAGTGTTGACATAGAACATGAATTACTTTATATTTGAATGAAGCCCTTTCCTTTTGGACTGCTTTGAGCTCAATTTAGTAAGTTTTCGACTTGTAGGATAAAGGATGTGAAGATGCCCAACAAGTGGTTGCTGCTCTAAAGGGTAAAGGTGTCTCTGCCATAGGAGCTGCAGGTTTTTGCTGGGGAGGTATTCACAAATTTTTTTAAACTCAAGGATTCTTTCACATAGAACTACTTAGAGTAGGCTTAGCCGATATCGACTCTCTCTCTCTCATGTTTGTTCAGGGAATGTTGCGGTGAAATTAGCGGGTTCTACTGATGTTCAAGCTGTTGTTGTGCTGCATCCCGGTAGGCTAACAGATGAACTCATTAAGGGTAAGGTTTTTTTTTTTTTTTTTTTTTTTTTTTCTTTTTCCAAATTTCATTTCACATACTAACATTTTTGGCACTAACATTGAGCTCTTGCAGAAGTAAAAGTTCACATTGCAATATTGGGAGCTGAGATTGACCAAGCTGCACCTCCCGAGCAAGTGAAACATTTTGGAGAGATTTTATCGGCCAAATCTGAGGTAATGAACCAAAAAGAAAAAAAATAAATAAAAAAGATCATCCAACTCTTAGAAACTTGATGGAGCCAAAGTAAGTTTCTATCAAAATAGTCAAAATACTCCTACATGTAAAAGAGAATATAAAATGGATTTTCCATGGATTATCTGTCCACAAAATTCTTGAATTCTCTTTGAAAGTGATTTCCACTTTGCCTTTGAATTGGGAAAGCCTCACTAACATTTACCAAGTGCTGCAATTTTCCAGTTTGACAGCTTTGTGAAGATTTTTCCTGGGGTGGCTCATGGTTGGACACTGAGGTACAATGATGAAGACCAATCAGCTGTGAAGACTGCTGAGGAGGCTCATTTGGACATGTTAAATTGGCTTATTAAATATGTCAAGTAAAGGATTGTCAAATTAATTGCCATACCAGAATAAATCACAGAAACACTATGTAAATCTTAGGTATAAAAGCATTTCAGGAGCTTTTCTTGTAGGCTAGTTTTGGGTATTCTTCTTAGGATTATTGCCACTGTTTGTCTTTGAATTACGAGCGTAGTGATAACTTAGGTCTTGCACTTTTTAATTTTGACAAACTACTCTAAGAACTTTTACTTTTTGAACTCTAAAATTGACGAGAAACTTAACATATCTCATCCTTGTTATATAATAACTGAAAATTCCACATAAATAATCATATTAAGTGCAAAATATTGTAGTTTTCAGCGGGTTTTAATGGCAATGAAGAGGATGATTTACATACAACAAAACTCTTTTTGTAAAATTTTAAGTTATTACCGATGTACATATGATTATCTTTGTAAAACTTTAAATTCATTGTCAATTTTACTGTCGTGGATCAAAAGTGTTGGAAAGAAATGCTAGGAGTAATATGTTAAAATTAAAAGTTCAAGAGCAAAAGGTCACGTTGCTCCAAGTTGATGGACTAAAAGTGTTAATAATCCATTATTCTTCTTTCAACTGGTTTGGCATAGCGCCAGTAATACGGGTTGCGACACGACGATACGATACGAATCCGACGTGCTTTTTTGCTGGTTAGTGTCAAAAAATTTGACCACGGGTCATTTTAGTGTTGACCTAAAACTGACCCGTTAAAAAATAGGTCGTGTTCGGGTCAACCCGTCTGACATTAAAATGACTTGTTTCTTACCCGTATTTAATTAATTAACTTTTAAAAAATTAATATTATTTCATATATGATATAAGCTCTTAAAAGATCAAACCCTACCTATCTTGTCATTCATCTTCTTGTTGAAATGGTATGAAACTCTTCTAATTTTATGTTTTTTTTTAAATATTATATATATTAATGTAGGCGGGTTGTGGGTCACAATCAGGTTACGGGTCACGGGTTATATTTTTTGACACTATGCATAAGAAACGGGTTTATACGGGTCGTGTTCGTGTCAACCCGTATCAAAACGGGTCATGTTCGTGTCACAGGTCGGGTTAGTGTCGATCTAATTTTGTAAAAATTAACTCCAACTCGACACTAACCTAACCCGTCAACCCGTTTTGCCACCCCTAGTTTGGCATTTTGTGATCAACAAATAACCGGTTCATTTCCCAACTTCGTCTCAGTTGTTGATACGCATGGACTTTGATAATTCGATGACATTGATAGAAACAGGGAAGTGGAGAAGACAAGTTTACACCACTAGTAGATAAGGTTATTTTAGTTGGATTAATATTTTAACGATATGATTTGTGACTATTTACATTAAAAAATTATAACGTGCGATAAAGAATTACTTTAGTTGTAGATTAGATCGTTTGAAGTTAACTTGACTGTTAAAACACTTATGCTCCACTGGTGACGTAACATAGTCTTCTCTATTCTCTACTATAAGAATTCCCTAAAAACATATAGAAATGAATAGTGTGAGTGTGACTAACTATTATATACACTCAAGAGTCTTTTGAGTTATCCTCAAAGAAAGGGGTTATTTTTATTTTCGTTTCTCGAGAAAATAGGAACTTTTAACTTTGGCATTTGACACTCTAAATGACATGAATTTAACTTCTAATGCTTCAACCTATAATGCTAACGGTCTTGTTATCTCTTAAGGGCCTGCTTGTTACATGAGATTAAGACTAAGATTATGATTAGGATTATTTATCCTAGTCTTATGTTTAGTGACAACTTTAGATTTGATAATTTATTCCATGACGCCAAAATAGTCCCTGTGGGATTAATAATCCCCAAGACACATAGAATTCCTAATCCTACGACGGATTGTAATATTTTTACAATGTCAGAGTCAACCTCACCCCAAGTAGATGACTGAGATAGCTGCCAGCCACCATTGGAGCTCGCCGTCCGCCACTAAGCACCGTCACAGCCCCACCATCACCGGAGTTCACCGGCGCAGCCCACCCAACAAGTTTGCGACCCCCCTCATCCTGGATCTCCTTCATTCACTGTCCCTGAGCCCCTTCCAACGTGAGATCACCGTCTCTCCCACACACAAATCTCCAAACCTAGATCTGGTCACTTTTCCTCTCTCTCTCTTTTTTTTTTCAGCAACGTGACCATCTGTACCTTCCAAGGGTTTGAAGTTGTTCATTGAGAAAAACCCACCACCAGAAAAGCCATCATCAGCTGGAAAGGCAACACTAACATCATCAACGGAGTTATGAGATAGAGAGGACTATGACGGCACCTGAAACCTTGGTTCTAGTAGACTTACGATTCTCCTTGACTGCAACGGTGACAACACGTTGAGAGAAGGTCGAAGACGAGCTGGACAACAAAAATCAGAAGATGACAGAGAACAGCGATCGGAAGTCGACGATGAAGGTTGTCAGAGAACGGCGGGTCGCCGGCGACAGTGAAGGTTCGTCGGAGAAGAGAAGGGGCCGTGGCAGCTTCACCTTCATCAGAGTCAATTCTTGACATCCATGGAAGCTGAAAGATTGGGTCTACCAAAAGCAACTATAATGCTCGATGGAGGTTCTTTCTTGTTTATATTTGTTGCTGATTGCTTCAACTTAATTGTTACCATTTCCTTTTTGAAGTTCTTTAATATTATTGCATAGCTGTATCTCTTACAGTTTCTTGGAATATTTTTCAGCCCACAGCAATGAATCTGCTAAATTTTCTGAAGTTTGTTATGCCTGTACATAGATAATCAACCAGAAAAATGGACACCTATTCTGTACAGAGTTTTTTAATTGAATGTATTTTTTATTTACTTTTTTTTTATAATATGATCATTAGTTAAATAAAATAATTTTTTATTATATTTAATTTAATTTGATGTGTGTCATGTGATAGGATTCAATATAATCCTATTTAATGCATTCTAATTCAGTCTCAACTTTATAATTCAATCCAATCCAATATTTCTAACCAGTTTTGCATATCAAAAAATTCTGATTTTTAGGAATATATTTAACATTTAATGTAGTGTCCGTTTGATATATTTTTGTTTTTTGTTTTTGCTTTTTTAAATAGAAAAACAAAAAGATTTTCTCTTGTTCTTTTTTTTTTTTATTTTTTCAAATAAAAAACATGTTTGACAACTCTTATTTATTTTTTATTTAAAAAATAAATAAACAAAAAAGATGTTAGATAGTGAATTTTTTCACATACAACTTAGTTAGTTTGAACTCGACTTATAGAAATGATAGGACGGATTATCGATGGTCGGAATCGGAGTTGGGATGAACTCTTAATTCGGGTCGACCAATGAACCGAACCCTAGGACGGATTATCGATGGTCGGCAATGAACCGAACCCATTGTCGGAGCCAGGAGTGCTCCTCGAAACAAAAATTGATTTTGCTCATATCCAAATTCTGACAGAAATGGAAACTTTCCTAGTAGAATTATAAAAATTTAAAATATCAAAGTATGAAATCATATACAATTCATTCAAAAATGTGCACTTCTAAGTTGAAAATGGATGCGTATTTTCAGTGGAGGAAATCTCCGACCAGTTCTGGTCGCCGTCGCCTTCATCATCGTCTCCATGAAAAGCAAATGACGAGTTGTCTAAGATAAATGGCAACGCATCGGAATGGGCTTTCCAGAGGATCCTCTAAGAGGCCTCCGTCTCCGAGGCCTCCCCTCGGTGACCACCTCGCCGCAGCCGCCTCCTTCTTCTTCTGCTTCTGTCGGCGACAAAAACGATATCGTGGAGGTCAAGGTCAAGGTCAAGCAAAATCCAGAAAGGAATCGCGGAGAGGAAAAGCACGGAGAGGATAGAGAGACAAACGCAGAGAGGAGAGAGATTCGTTATCTCTTGGTTAAAAGATTTTGTTTAAAAAAATTTGAAAACAAGAATTTTTTGTTTACAGAATTTTAAAAAATCTCATATCTTATTTTAAAAAACAAAAAACATAGTGTTTGGTTAAAGATGAAAATCATTAATAAGAATTGTAGTATTTTTTTTATAGTAATATATAATAATTTTATATTATATATAATTAAATTTATAATTTATACTATTCTTAACTAAACACGTTCGTAACTAACTTTGCCAGAACCCTTTTTTTTCTCCATGTTTCCCCTTTTTTGTTTTAAAAAACAAAAAAATAGTTTAAAAAATTGATACCGAACAAGCCTGCAGCTATTACTATAAAAATTTCAATTATTAGGCGGCTGAGATATGAAATCTCTTTAAAAATTATAAATCCTTTGTCAGTTTTAATTTCAGGAATTAAAATAGTAGAAGAAAAGGTGGTTAGTGCCTAACCGACGCATTACTTAAATAAAAAAAAAAAGCCGCCACGCCAACTGACATCCTTACTATGAATTATTTTCTGTAGAACCCCGGCAGCCGCCAGGTATTATGGCTTTAAAAAAAAAAAAGCTTTGAAACATTTGTGGATCTATAAATTTGTAAGCCAGCAGGAAAAGCACTGAACAGAAGACACTAAGAGACTAACAGCAAACAAAACAGACATGGGACCCAATGGAATCAAAGAGCTTTGTAATCTATTATTCTCATCAATTATTTTGGACTCTTCTTGATAAGACATATAAAAACTGAATAATTGAGAAAATTATTAAGTGCTATAGAAAAATTTAGATTTTTCATATAATTATTGGATTAGTTAAAAAAGTTTGGGCCCCCAAGACAAGGCCCTCTCAACAATACCACAAGAGCATGAAGGCTTCAATTGTTATGTAAGCAAAAATTAAGAAGTAGAGATTGTGTATATAAAAAGATAAGATAATAATGATTAGGGGAGTCTTTCTATAAAGTGTGTGTATATATATATATATATATATTAATTAGAAAATTTGCTTTAGAAGTAATTCGACTTCTAGCCGCTGGCAATCCTTTTTTTTTATGGACCCATGCATGAGGAAAGTTGCTTGGAAAAAGGGAAAAAAAAAAAAAAAACAAAGAGGTGACTTCTAAGTTTTGTTAGGGCCCTTTTCTTTCGCTTTCTATTCCCCTCAAAACAAATTTGCTTAGTAGTGTTTTCAAAACATGTAAAATGATTTTGATTTAAAAAATAAAATTTTTTAAAAAAATCGTATTGAAAGTGTTTTTAAAATTTTTATCTAAAAAAACATGAAAAAACATTTTTAAAAATTTTAAAAACAAAACTAAACAATTTTCTGCGTAAATTTCAAACATTATTGAAATCTGAGCCAGTACTGTCCTTCTGAGTAGGTTACCTACTACTCAGCAGGTAAGTTAATTTTTTTTTTTTAAATCTTTTTTCAACACCATTTAAGGTTAATATTACTTTGACGTTGAAATAATAGTGAAGGGAGTCGTAATATATATTGAAAAAAACAGGATAAGCCATGATTTGAGGGAGAACTTAGACTTAATTGTATAAATGATAAATTTAAACACAGTTAAGCTAGACACTAAAAATTATTGTTAATATTTTATTTTATTATTTTTTTTTTTTTTGTGTTGCTAAAGGTGGACTTTCATTGCAAAATAGGAAGAAAAGTACAAGGCTATAGCAGAAAACAAACACAGCGGGCGAAAGAAAACAAACTCAGCGTAGCAATCAAAGACTATCAAGTGCGTGCATGATACTCCTAATAACCTAACATTTAGGTTAACAAAACAATATTTTAATGTAATCTACATGGCTTTCCGGCATTAGAATTTATTTTTTTTTTATAAAAAGGATGTTCAATATTTTAGTCATTTTTGGTAAATGAAATTTGAGTATCTTTAGCACTTACTACTAGATATTTATGTTTAGAGATAAATTATTTTTTAGTACTATACTTATTTATGCGTATAAAAAATGCAATTTCTTATCGGTAGTTTCTGTACTTTGTAAAACAGTTTTAGTTTTAATTTATTTTTGGCCATAGGTTTAGAAAATTACTCTTCACTCTCAAATCACTATTTAGTTATTAGGCAGTCAGTGAATAAAGTGGATTTTTCTTCAAGTATAAATAAGGCAATTCTTTATCATTTTAAAATATTAAAAAATAATTTAAATAAATATATTGCAACAATTACTAATTATTATATAACGAAATAGTATTTTCCGTGGCAACGCGCGGATATTCTGCTAGTATACTACGGGTCCGTTTGGTTCGAGTATTTGAATAGAGTATTTGAATGAAGATTTAAATTTTTGTGAGAGAAAAATACTGTAATAAAATGATTTAAACCACGAAACAAACGGGCCCTACATATGTTCATCCAACTAAACAAGAGTAACTTCAGGCTTATCTAATCATTGAAGTATATCTTCTTCATTTTTTTGCCTCATTACATAATGTTGACTACACCCATATCAAACTTTGCACCAATATAGCTCATTCATTTCGCACTTCATCTATATATTGATTGGTGTATTCTTTACCTTCATGAAACTAAAAAACAAAATAAAATAAAATGTTAGAGTTATATTAATGTGATCAAAGACAAAATATTGAAATGAATACACATACTCACATTTATTGGGATTCCATTGAACCACTCGTATTCAATAATATCATACATATACTTTAAAACATAAAAACTACATTCTACGTTTTCCAGTTGTTTTGGACCTTGTATAATTCTCCATTTTGCTTCAAGCTGACGATTAAACTTTATTCCTCTTCTTATCAACTTAAAATTTACAAGAGCCTTATATATGATGCACATAAATTGAAATATATTGAAGTTAACTGTATTAAAACAGATTGAGTTTAACCCAAAAAAAAATGATTGAGTTTATAAATGTTGCATCATCATCAGTTGGCATATGTATCTTTGCAGCTTTTTTAGAGGAACCTCCCCACTAACTCTCAAATTGTTTTCTCAGGGACTTTGAAATTATTTTACCACGTCTCTTCACAATGTTGCCAGTTCCGGAGACCACCTTGCTCTAGTCGCAGCAGCGATTAGTATTGTTTAGTTCTAAAATTTCTTTTAACTGGGTGCGGTCATTCGTTGATAAATGCGTTATCGTGCGCACCAAGAAAGAGGAGTACTGGAACCAAAAAAAAAGGGGGTGTGGGTCCAGTTTCTAAAATTTAAAAGGCAACGGATTTTAAATTGGAGACGGCGCAATGCCACGTCTTCCGGAGCCGGAAAAAGCGGAGCCTGTTAGCATTTTGGTCTTCCTAAAGATTGAAAATTGGTTTCTCTAAAAGCTGCTTGCAAAAATGAAAATTATTTTCAAAGATCTATCTAAATATATCAAAAAATAATTTTTAGAGTAAACCAGTTTAAAACAGCTTTTTCAAAGTTATTTCGAACAGGCTCACACTCATCAGTGATCCGAATTATCCTTAAAAAAATGTGTTTCGAATTATAAACAACAATTGTAAGAGATGAAAATACAAGTTTGGCATAATATTTATTTATATGCCAAGAATTATAGTTAAAGATAAGAGCAATGGACATTACTTACATAAGTTAGCAATAGACAATATTATATATACAATTAAGAAAGACAAAATATACAATATTAAGAAAAATATAATATTGAGATAATAAGGTCTAAATATAAATTATAAATTTATAATAAAATCTTTATATATAACTTATAAAACAGTAAGAGCTAGCATCCACTCATACACTGGATTCACAACAGACTAAATTTTCAAGCATCTTTTTTCCGTGTTGAATTTTTTTTTTCTTTTCTACGTTTTTCTTTTTAATTTTTTAAATATGTATATTGAACTTTTACTAA
The DNA here is from genome assembly GCA_025403435.1 of Artocarpus heterophyllus. Lineage (NCBI taxonomy): Eukaryota > Viridiplantae > Streptophyta > Magnoliopsida > Rosales > Moraceae > Artocarpus > Artocarpus heterophyllus. Next base: position 4,600,828 of record CM046341.1, on the reverse strand, counting down.
AATGCCCTTAGATGTTAGAGCATGTGCGTGCACATGATCATCTCCGTACAACATTTAACACACCATCAGTTAAACAAGTCCTTTTGCACTTAAAACTAAAATTAGACCTAATTTAGTTAAAAAATATTAAAAACCAAATCAAACTTTTTTAAAAAGGTTTGAAACCTCCTAAAATAAACCCCCTAAGATCATTTATAATTTTTTTTTTACTTTTAAATAAGGTGTTTAGCTAGTAGTATAAATTATTAATAAAAATTGTTTTATTATAATATATAAAAATTTTATATTATAATAATTATTTTTTATTTATTATAACATACAAACGTTTTATGCTATTTATAGTTAAATTTGTAATTTACACTACCTCTAACTCAGTCATGTGTCAACCTGTCAGGCCTTTTTTTTTTTTAACTGAAGGTACAAGTTGCATATAAAAATGGGAAGAAAACTAACAATCAACTACAATTAAAAAAAAAAAAAGCCAGTAAGATTGCTTTTTTGTTTTTTTGCTCTCTTGACGCCGCCATATGTCAGCCTGACAGCCTCTTTTTCATTTTTTTTTTCTTCGAGATATTTGTTGCTCCAGTTCCCTGTCCAATTCATAAGCACAAATATTCAAAGTTGAACCAGTAAAAGTCCTCTCAAGTGCACAGTAAGACACTCTCTGTGCGTTTCTGACTTTGCTTGTTCCACAGAAAACAGAGAGAGAGACAGAAGAATGTCAGGTCCTCAGTGTTGCTCAAACCCTCCAACACTAAACCCAAGCAGTGGAGCAGGACACATTGAGAAGCTTGGTGGTCTTGACTCCTATGTCACTGGCTCCCCCAGTTCCAAGCTTGCGATTCTTCTTGCATCTGATATTTTTGGTAATTTTTTTGGCTCTGGAGTTGAGTAAACTCATTTTCTGTTGTGGGTTTTGAGTTTTATGCTGTGAAGATTAATTGATCTTTTTAGTTTTTTCCCCTCTTGAAATTTATATGCAGATTCTTGTTTGATTTTCTCTGAGAAAAAAAAATGTTGGGTCTTTGAAGGAGGAAAATTTGATAGCTTATTGCTTGTTTCATTCTTTTGATTAGCTAGTTCTGTTCTTTCTTTTTTTTTAATAATTAAAAAAAACCTCCTTTATACTTTATGATTTGAAGACTTTGTCATGTTCACTTGTTGGGTGCCTTTGATTTTTACATTTCTTTGGGAGTTAATAAATTACAAGTAGGAATTGACAGCTCAGCACTCACGACAAACTAACTAATTGGTAACTGATTGTTGACTAACTAACTAAGTAACAGTTTATAGGCTGTAAAACTTTGAATTTTGATTACCTAGTTGTGTTCTTATTTGAAAAAGTAGGGAACCAAACAAACACAGGCTTTTTTTGCTTTTTTTTTTAAATATTTTCTCTCTTTTTTTTTCTTTTATTTTTTATAAACAAGATACATGTTTGGTAATGAATTTTTGTCCGTTATTTTTTTATAATAAATTGCACCGACATCCCGTCTATTTTACCTAAATTACAAAGACACCCTTACACCAAAACCAATCACACTAATTGTTGGGGGGGAAATCTTCATGACGAGAAGACCATCCGGAAATCTAGGCCCTTTTGAACGAAATGGCTGAAGAGGCTAGGTATCAATTGGCCCACCCAAGGCCGAGCATTGACCAACCCTAGGCCGAGCACCGGTCATTGGTTAAGCACCGACCAACTCTAGGTTGAGCACCAATCGATCATATTCCGAGCACCAGTCTTAGGCCAAGCACCGACCTAGCACCGGGCAACCATATATCGAGCACCAGTCATATGTTGAGCACCAGTCATAGGCCGTAGGCCGAGCACCAACCCGAATCGGCCAAAACAATTATGGGGAACAACTCCATAGTACCGGCAAGGTGATCGACCCCCGACCAAATCACACAATAGTAGATCATACCCAAAGACCACTACGTGGCACCATCTCAGATCTCCGTTGGACAATTCTTCTTCTCTAGAGATTGTGACATCTATCACTGGCCACTTAGGCTCTGTATAGTTGTACACTTGAGTCACGAGTCAAACCTGGTCTACGCCCGGATCTGAGCTAAAATCTATAAATAGGAGCATCAACTCTACCACAAAAGATACGAGTATTCTTCCTTAGCTTACTCTACCTCTCCTCTTGCTTTTCCCAGTCAAAACACTAACTTGAGCATCGAAGTGCCCTTGGCAGACACCACACTAGTGTCCCCTTACTCCAAGGTATTCTCTTCTCTTGCATATCGGATTAGACTAGGCGGAGCCAGGCAAAACAAGAAACCTAACCACGGTACACCCTTGCATGCAGTGTTATGTCAGTCTCAAGCATCAATATTTGGCGCTAGAAGGGGGCATTGTGCCTTTCCGGCAACCTCATCTTTCCCCCCAACTATTCCTAGGATGGTTAGAAGACTAATGGACCAGGAGTCCACTTAACTAAGTGTCAAACCAAAGAAGAGGATCCGTCAGACCAAGAGTCAGACCAAGTCCACCAACTCTGACCAGGTCTGATCACAGGCCAACCAGGAGTCCGACTAGGATTAGTCTAACCAAAACCTATCCGACCAGGATCCGTCCAACCAGGATCTATCCAGCCAGGAGCCGTTCGACCAGGATCTGTTTAGCTAGGAACCGTCCGACCAGGATCTATTCGACCAAGTCTAGGACGAAGAGTCCAAGAAGACCAGGCCGACCAGAGAAGACTAGGTCTCGGCTATGGACAACTAGGTCTAGGACGAAAAGTCCAAAAAGACTACAGCCAACCAAAAGACCTCAGGTCCGACAAAGAGTCTGACCAGGTCCAAGAAGACTACGACCGACCAGAGAAGACCAGGTCTTGGCTTTGACTAAGTAGGTCTAGGACAAAGACTACAAAAAGACAACGGCCAACCAAGAGACCTTAGGTCTGATGAAAAGTCAGACCAAGTCTAAAAAAGCCATGACCAACTAGAGAAGACTAGGTCTTGGCTTCAGCCAACTAGGTCTAAAACGAAGAATCCAAAAAGGCTACGGCAAACCAAGAGACTTCAGGTGTGACGAAGAGTCTAACCAGGTCCAAGAAGGCTATGGCCAACTAAAGAAGACCAAGTTTTGGCTACGGCCTACCAGGTCTACAACGAAAAGTTTCTAAAAGGCTATAGCTAAGCAAGAGACCTCAAGTCCCATGAAGAGTCTATCCAAGTCCAAGAAGGCTACGGCTTACCAGAGAAAACCAGGTCTTGGCTTTAGTAAACCAAATCTAGGACGAAGAGTACAAAGAGGCTACGACCAAGCAAGAGACCTCAGGTTCGACGAAGAGTCTGACCAGGTCCAAGAAAGCTACGGTCGACTAGAAAAGACCAGGTCCCGGCTTCAGCTAACCATGTCTAAGACGATGAGTCCAAAAAGACTACAGTAAACCAAGAGACCTCATGTCAAACGAAGAGTCCGACGAGGTTTAAGAAAGCTACGGCTGACCAAAGAAGACCAGGTCCTAGTTTCGGTCAACCAAGTCTAGAATGAAAAATCGAAAAAGGCTTCGGCCAACCAAGAGACCTCATGTATAACCAGGTCCAAGAAGGCCACGGTCGACCGAAAAAGATCAGGTCTTGGCTACTGCTTACCAGGTCTAGGATAAAGAGTCCAAAAAAGGCCCACCAGGCCCAAGACCAACTATCCAGATACACTTACAAAAATATTTCCTAACCACATCAAGACTTTGGTGCCAATGACCTCCATCACTTAAGTTTAGAGGGCTACTATTGTGGGGAAATCTTTATAATGAGAAGGCCACTGGAAAATCTGGACCCCTTTAAACTAAATAGCTGAAGAGGCTAAGCATCAATCAGCCCACCCTAGGCCGAGCACCGGCCAACCCTAGGCCAAGCACTAACCAATCCTCAGCCAAGCATCGGCTAATCATTAGTTGAGCATCGACCAACCTTAGGCTGAGCACTGGCCGATCATAGGTTGAGCACCAGCTGATCATAGGCCATGCACTAGTCTTAGGCCGAGCATCGGGCATCCATATGCCGAGCACCATTCATAGGACGACCATAGGCTAAGCATCGATCTTAGGCTAAGCACTGGCCGACCATTGGTCAAGCACCAACCCGACACGGCCAAAGCAATCATGAAGAACAACTTCGCAGTACCGACAAGGTGATAAGACCCCGACCAGATCATAAAGTAGTAGATCATGCCCAAAGATTACTACGTGACACCATCTTAGATCTCTGTTGGAAAATTCTCCTTCACCGAAGATTATGACACCCGTCACTTACCACTTAGGCTCCATATAGTAGTACACGCGAGTCACGGGTCAACCCTCGTCTATGCCCGGATGTAACCTAAAGTCTATAAATAGAAGCATCAACTCCACCACAAAAAGTACAAGCATTCTTCCCTAGCGTACTTTACCTCTCCCCTTGCTTTTATGAGTCAAAACACTGATTTGAGCGTCGGACTGCCCTTGGCGAACACCACACTGGTGTTCCCTTAGTCCGAGGCATTCACCCCTTTTGTTGATCCAGCTAGACTAATCGGAGCCAAGTTGAACAAGGAACCCGACCACCATGCGCCCCCACATGCAGTTTTATGCTTGCCTCAGGCGTCAACACTAACACCCATTGACTGTTCAAAAAAATTACAGAGAAACTCCATTTATTAGTTGACTGTAAGTTGACTGTTAATTTTATTTAAAATGCCAAAAATTCCCCTACATCCATTAAAAACAGTTTTAGTTATTTATGTGGCATGAAATGACAATTTTAACCTTCTTTGATATTAAAAATAAGTTCAAATAATTTGTACACAGTTGTAATTATAAATTTCACTCTATAGAATGTTTTTTTTTTCCTTTTTTTCTTTCTTCAAGGATAACAATTATGTCTAAAATAAGATAAAATAGAAAGATTAAAATTATATAGTCTAAAAAAAACTCCACAATTAATTCCTCAAAGTAATCACAACAACACAAACTAATTAAAAAAACACTTCAATATTAACAAAATTAAAAAAAAAAATTAATTACAAACCAAAACTAATCAATTCCTACAATAGAATGTTTTTTTTTCCTTTTTTTTTCTTTCTTCAAAGATAATAATTATGTCTAAAATAAGATAAAATAGAAAGATTAAAATTATATAGTCTAAAAAAAACTCCACAATTAATTCCTCAAAGTAATCACAACAACACAAACTAATTAAAAAAACACTTCAATATTAACAAAATAAAAAAAAAATAATTACAAACCAAAACTAATTAATTCCTGCAAAACATTTATACCACTAAAAAAGTGGTTTATTTTTTCATAAACTAATTCCAACAAAGCAAAAAGGGTTTTTTTTTTTTTTCATAAACTAAGTAATTCCAACAGCACTAAAAAAATCTTTCACTCTATCTTAGTGCTCTATTTTCATAAAAAAAATTATAACGAAATTATAAAAACGTAACAAAAACTTTTTTAAGGCAAATTAAAAACCAATATAAAACTTTAAAATGTTAAAATAAAAATAAATGATAATATAAAAATCAGATCAAATTCCTCCAAAAAAAATATTAGACAAAAAATAAGAACGTAAAAAAATGTGGCCTTTCTTTCTCTTTCCTCTCTCTCTCTAGTTTGGGGCATAGATGGGTGAACGATAGGGGAAGGGGGCAACAAGGTGGCGGTGCGACGGGTGGGAGGTTGACGTTGTGGGGGGCTCAATGAGGGGCTTGGTGCAACGAGAAGGGGGCTGATAGGGGGGGTTGGGCTAGACGGGCATCAAATGGTGTTAGGCTTGACGGGAATAGGGTCGAGCGAGCCTGACTTCAATCTAAATGGTGGCGAGGTGGGTTGGGTGACATGGAGGTTGGGTCGCTGGAGGGTGTTGGTTGGATGAAAGGGCAGATAGAAGCACAAGTCATCACCAGCAGACGGAGGGAGTCCTAGGAGAAGGAAATGGGTCGGATGGAGGGGGTTGGGTGTAGAGTAGGGCTTGTTTAGTTGCTGGGTTTTTTTTTCAAATTAATTGCTGGGATTTGATTTTTTAGATCAACAGTTAAGATTATTTGGGGTATTTTTGTCATTTCGAACAAAAAAATAATAGAGTTAAGTCCAAGGGGTATTGCTATGATTAGTTTTGATTTAGAGGGTGCCTTGATAATTTGAATAAAATACAGATAGTGTCAGTGTAATTTATCCTATTTTTTAAAATAAAAACTAAATACATACAGCCGATGGCGATACGGTGCCAAGATTGGGTCGTGGTTAGCACTAAAGTCAGGCCAACGAGATGGACAATTTGGGTCTTGGAGGAGTAGCTACATTGCACAAGGCTAGAAGTGATCAATAAGTGCCTTTTTGAAAATAGGATCAAACTATAATGTTTCAAAACTTGAAGGGGAAAAAATAGTTTTTAATGTTTAGACCACTTAAAAAATTAGATTTTGATCCCTCAAATTGTAAATAATTATAGTTTAGCCTCAAATTTTATTAAAAATTGGTCCCTAGAAATTTTCTCAACCCATGTTCACTTAATTCACCTTTTCATTATCCCATCGTTCTAACCCTAGTGGCAGTCCAACCTGTTGACCTAACCGAGGTCACTCAGACTGACCTTGGTGCCAGTCTCAACTTGCTAGGTATTGGCGCAATCCTAGGCACTAGTCTTGGCCCTTCATCCTAAACCCGAACATCAAACTCAATTTGAACATCAACAATAGTCGGAATATAGGAAATAGCAGATTTTTGAAACTTTTTAAGGTATATAACATGTTTTGAAAATATTTGTAATAAATAACATATTTACATTATAAATAACTTATGTGTAAATAAAAATTATTTACATTGTAAATAAGGGGATAAATATAAATTTGATGTTTACTACAAAAATGGTCAAAAAAGTTGTTACTTACTACAATTTGTTTTGAAAAAGTATTATTTACTACAATGTTTTAAAATTGTCTGAATTTTTTTTTTTGGAATTTGGAATAGAAAAATTCAAACTCTTAACTTTATGGTGGAGTTGAGTGTGCTTTTACTGCTAAGTTATGCCTTCAGCCAAAAACTTTGAAAGCAGTAAGTTTTTGTTTTCTCAATTTGACAAAATGACAATTTTAAAAAAATGAAAAACAAAAACATGATTAGTAAATGTATTTTAAAAAAAGGGTACATCTATTGACATATCTCATTATACTTTTTAGATACTCCTATTTAATAAGATTTATTTGTTACTGTATTATCTATTAATATAATTAATCTTAACGACAAAAGTGTTAAAAAATACTTATTACATACCATACCTTAAAAAATATATTCTCTTCTAGAAAATTAATGTATTTTTTTAATTCAAAATAATAAAGATGGATTCCAACATAAAAAAGTCTTATATAAAAAATACATATAGTTTATTTCATTTTCAAAATTCTTATTTTTATTATTGTTTTATATATACTAATTATAATTATATATATTATTGCAAATTGTTTGATTCATAAATAATTACAAATCATGTGCTTAAGTAAAAGAAACCATACTTTAGTTTGATATAAACAACACGATATTAAAAGAAAAAATCTACATTTCTCTTCTTGTTTTTAAGTAAAGGAAATACAATTTATTTGATTCATATATAAACCCTTACAATTCACTATGGATCATTGTTTCCTAAAGTCTAAACTTTGGTTTAATGAAAAGAGAAAACTATATTAAGAAAAAACTATCGTTTAGTATATAAACTGAAAAAGAAAATTGTTGGAAAAAAATATTGTACGTTTATTTAGTGGATGGATGGAAAAAGGAAAACCAATGATACTATTTAGGTATAGGGATTTTTTTTGTATTTTATGAGGTGTGTGAGAAGTATAATGTGGTGTGGTTGGAGAAAGAGTACGTGGAAAGTAGAATAAGGAATGTCAATGGAAGTACCCTTTAAAAAATCTTTTTTTGGCTAAAAAAATTATATCACTTTTTGTCCAAAAAACTATTTAAATAGAAGATAGGCCAAAAAAATTCATCTTTTTTGAGTTATGATTTGAAGACTTTTAAGTTGTTTGAAAAAATAGTTAGAACCATCGGTTACAACTGTTAACTGTGTAAAGCTCTTATATATGACAGTAAAAAATAAAAAACTGCTATAGTATAAAACTCTCACATGCTACATCTTTCAAACCAAAACTATTGGTTTTAACCATTATTCCAAATGGCCTATTTGTCATATTCACTTAATGTTTGCTGTTGATAACATTTTTTAAGAGTTAGATCTTTGCCATCTTTTCAGCTTCTTATTAGTGAGCTTGGGATTTTCTAAATGGCTTTGAAACAACTAGTGGAATTTGTATAAATTAAGTAAAAATAATGATTGTAAATATCTTTTTCAACCTGTTTACCGTCTTCTAACATTTAAATATTTCATTTATTGCAGGGTATGAAGCTCCAAACTTGAGGTATATATATGTATTTTCCATGCATGTTTTCTGCAGCAGCTACATTGATTCTGGGTTGTACTTATTCTGCCAGATTAATATTTTGGAATACAGATTCTTTGTCAATTTAGAACGTCAAATTCCTTAAGTTAAAATAAGAGGAGCGGATGATTCCAGATTAATATGTTGGAATAAAGATTCTTTGTCAATTCTATTGATCTTTTGTTTTTAATTAGTATAATTATTATTGCTTTTAAATTGCTTTATTCTCTCTTCGAAACTAATATGCCAGCTGCTTGTGTGTCGTCAAGGAAGCTGGCCGACAAGATTGCGGCCGCCGGATTCTTTGTGGCTGTTCCTGACTTCTTTCACGGCGACCCCTACCCGCAAGCAGATGTCAGTGGGTTAGAAATTTGGCTAAAAGACCACGGAACGGTTGGTTGAAATTCTTTAATTGTTTAAATGCGCATTAGAGGGGCAAGAATCTCTATTGTGATACTAGCACTTGTTGCTGAAATTTCATCAGAATTTAGTTTTTTTTCAGTTGTCTTCTATGATCCGCTCTCCTCAAAGATGAATCCGAATGTTTATTACGGCAGTTTGCTACTGCTGAAGTTGTAAATGATACATAGTCTATCTGGATCATAGGTTCGAACAGAAAATTTGAACAAAATTTTAAAATTTTATGAGAGAAAATACTGTAGCATAAAGGTAAAAGAAACGATTCTTTAAAAGAAAAGTTCTGTAAAAGTGGCCGGCCTAATGTTACCTATGCTATTGTATTTTTGCTTCAGTTTCTAATAATTATTGATTGCATATTCATATTGAAATCTCATAGTTTGAAGCCTTTTACTTGGTTTGATAGGAAAAGGGAGTGGAAGAAGCAAAACCAGTCATGGAAGAGTTAAAAAGCAAAGGATTTTCTGGAATAGGTGCTGCAGGCTTTTGTTGGGGTGGTAAGTTTTTTGTTTCATCCATCTAGAATTTTGTTTTGGTTCAGTTAAGAATTGTTAGTTCAACCTTAGACTTTATTAAATTCATGATGTGAATGTTTTTAACCCTCCAAATTTGACTTCAAAAATTCATGTTAGGCACTTCCCATAAGTAGCCATATTAGGTACAAATTAGGTGCCTTCTTTTGCTGAAAAATAGACGCCCACAATATGAATATGGGCAAAAGGAGAGAGGGAATTTCAGCTATAAATACCCGTCCTCCTTAAATGAAATCATCCCAAGGTCATTCCTCAAAAACAGAGAGAAAGAAGAGAGAAAAATTAAAAAAGTTCTTGTGAGAAAAGACAATACATCACAGGGAGTTTTTGGGAGATTACTACACCTAGTCGGTGTGAGAGAAAATAGTAAGATTATCACACCTTGTGTGTGAGTTATTTTGTAAGAATATCTCAAGTAGTTTTTGTAAACTTGAGAGTTCGTTGTGTGCCCTTTTATTTTCAAATAATGGAAAGATTTTTTAGTTGTCTTTTGACAACGCTATGGTTTTTACTTATTTTGAGATTGTCTATGTAAATCTTTGTATTGCCATTTCTATGTTATTATTCCGTATCAAGTAGATCTTGAAAGGAGAATTGGATTTTACCCATAATTCCCAACAACCGGTTCCAGAGCCAGCATTTTCGGGTGTAGTACTGTTCACGTGAATAGTGCAAGTACTGTCTTGTTGATACTAAGGGTCGTACTGTTATAGAGCGTACTGTAGCAGTGACCATACTGTAGCAGGGACAGGCACTGTTGTGAAGGGTAGCACTGTAGTCGAATACGACACTGTAGCAGTATGCTTACTGTAGCAAAATGACAGGTCAGAAGGTTGAGATCGAGAAGTTCACTAACAACAACATTTTTTTCTCTTTGGCAAAGGAGAATAAAGGATCTTCCCATTCAACAGAAAGTACACAAAACCTTATTAGGCAAAGAGAAAAAGGCTGAAATGGTCAAGGATGAAGATTGGGAAGAGCAGGATGAAATTGCAGCCAATACAATTCGTCTATCTCTCAGATAGCGTCCTGCAAAATATTCAGTCCAAGGAGTGCAAGACCGCCAAGGAGACCTAGTAGATGTTAGAAAAATTATGCATGTTGAAGACTCTTTCTAACAAGTTTTCCCTGGGGAAGGAATTATACCGGATACAAATGCTAGAAAATACCGACATGTTAGAACATTTGAGCAATTTCAATGACATGGACTCCCAACAGTCAAAGTTCAACGTAAGATTCAATGATGAAGACAAAGTAGTGCTTCTAATGGCAACGCTCCCTTCTTCGTATGATCACCTCGTTACTACTCTTACTTACGGAAGAGATAAGTTAGAGTTTGAAGTCGTGGCGGAAGCCTTCATATCGTTCGAAAAGCAAAGTAAGGCACGAGATGGTGTGTCACAAACCCTTGTTAAGAAAAGAGGGAGAGAAGTAGAAATCGAGGAGGGAGAAATCAAAATGATGTCTAGAGGGAGGTCGAAATCTAGAAGCAAAAGTTTTACCATCATCATTGTGGCAAGCGGGGCCACATAAAGGGGAACTGTCAGATTTTGAAGAGAGAAGAGCAACAAAATGCTCAAAAAAAGGTGACAGCAACACCACGACAGTAATAGCCACAGAAGGAAAAGTAAATGTGCTGCTTGTAGATGAGTGCTTGCATGTTGGCGACAGTATATTCGAGTAGATGGTAGATTTAGGAGCTTTCTTCCATGTCACTCCTAATAAGGAGATGTTTACCACATACAAAGCTGATGACTTGGGTACTGTGAAGATAGAAAATTCCGCTTATTCCAAGATAGTCGGAATGCGAGATGTTTGTATTCAAACAAACATTGGTTGCCAACTTATTTTAAAAGATGTGAGGCATGTTTTGGAGTTACGCCTTAATCTAATCCCGGTGAATGTATTAGATGAAGAAGGCTATGAGAGTCATTTTAGCAATAGAAGTTGGAAACTCTGCAAAGGATCAATGATCGTCACAAGAGGAAGGCTATGTTGCACGTAGTACAAAACACAAGTGAAGCTTGCATAAACAAAGTAAATGTAGCAGTCGAGTCTTCGCCAAGTCTATGGCATAAGGGGCTTGGCCATGAGTGACAAGGGACTGCAACTCCTCAAAAAGAAGAAGTTCATTCCTTCGGAGAAAGGTACTCTATTCAGCCCTTGTAAATGTTGCTTATTTGGGAAGCAACGTAAACTTTTGTTTACAAATTTCTCAGTTAGGAGAAAGAACGTGTTAGAACGTCTATACTCCTACGTTTGTAGTCCCATAAAAGTAGAATCCCTAAGAGGTGCTACATATTTTGTTACCTTTATAGATGATGCCTCTAGAAAGGTCTAAGTGTATCTGTTGAAAACAAAAGACCTGGTTCTTACAACTTTTAAATAGTTTCATGCTATGGTTGAAAGAGAAAAGGGGAAGCCATTGAAATATCTCCAATCAGACAATAGAGACGAATACACTTCCTATGAATTTAGAGATTAGTGCTCTAAGCATGGTATTCAGCATGAGAAGACGGTACCTGGGACTCCTCAAAATAATGGTGTAGCAGAACGAATGAATCGCACCATCATAAAGAGAGTTAGATGTTTGTTGAGATCGTCAAAGTTGTTGAAACCCTTTTAGGGTGCAGTCGTACAAACAACATGCTACTTAATTAACAGATCTCCATCAGTTCCTTTAAAGTTTGACATTCCAGAAAGAGTATGGACTGGCAAAAATGTTTTGCACTCTCATCTGAAGGTGTTTAGGTGCAAAGCATTCGTGCATGTACCAAAGGAGTAAAGATCAAAGCTCGATGACAAGGCAGTCCCATATATCTTCAATGGCTATAGAGATGAAAAGTTTGGATATAGTTTTTGGGATCTAGAAAAGAGGAAGATCGTGAAAAGTAGAGATGTAGACTTCCCCGAGGACCAGACAGTTGAAGATTCAATGGAAGAAGAAAGACAACCTGAAAAGCAAAGGTAGAGCTAAGTCCTCTCCACAATAGATTACAGATGGAGGAAAAAAAAGTAGTTGATAATTTAGAGCTACCTCCTGATGATAATAATGTTGAAGATGAAGTACCAGCACAAAAGGATAACAATTAGAGGGAGCATAATCAAGAGCTAGAGAACAACAAGCAACCTCATAAAAGGTCAACCAGAGATCAAAAGCCGTCCACAAAATATCCACCATCAGATTTTGTTCTTCTTATAGAACGAGGGGAGCCAGAAAGTTTCCAAGAAGTGTTGGCTCACAAAAACAAGGATAGGTAGACAGAATCCATACAAGAAGAGATGAATTCTCTCTTCAAGAATAACACATACGAATTGGTGAAACTTCCTAAAGGCAGAAAGGCCCTAAGGAACAAACGGGTGTTTAGATTAAAAGATGCACATAGTAATCTAATGAAGTTCAAAACTCGATTAGTCGTCAAAGGTTTTGGACAGAAGAAAGGAATTGACTTTGAGGAAATTTTCTATCAAAATAATCTTGGGATTAGTAGCATGCCTAGATCTTGAGATTGAGCAAATGGATGTAAAGACTAAATTTCTTCATGGTGACTTGGAAGAAGAAATCTACATGCTGCAGCCTGAAGGTTTTGAAGTCAAAGGGAAAGAGCATCTAGTCTGTGAGTTGAAGAAGAGCTTGAATAGTTTGAAGTAGGCCCCACACCAGTGGTACAAAGTTTGACTCATTCATAATGGATCGAAAATATAAAAGTAACTGTTGTAGATTCTTGTGTCTACATTAAGCAGTTTCTTGGTAAGAAATTTGTCATCCTGCTGTTATATATTGATGATATGCTTATATGGCCAAGATATTGAGATGATCAACCAGCTGAAAAAAGAATTATTTAGAGTCTTTGAGATGAAAGACTTAGGTTCAGTCAGATAGAGTTTGGGAATGGAGATTACTTGACATAAATGTCCCGAAGGTTGTGTTTGTCACAAGAAAACTATGTTAAACGGATGCTTGAAAGGTTCAACATGAAAGAAGCAAAGCTAATATCTTCGACTCTTGGTGGACAATTTAAACTCATGAAGAAGATGTTTCCTTCAGAAGAAGAAAAGAAGAAGATGTTGGCTATTCCTATTTTTCCGCTATTGGTAACTTGATGTACGCTATGGTTTGTACGAGGCCAAATATCACTCATGCTATTGGAGTCGTGACTCGTTTCTTGGCAAATCCAGGTAAAGAACACTGGAAGCTGTCAAGTGGATCTTCTGATATTTGAGAGGCACATCAAAATTGTGCTTGAGATTCGGAAAAGGAAAACCAATCTTAAAAGGTTATATAAATGCATACATGGCTAGAGATCTTAACGGTAGAAAGTCTACGTGTGGGTGTTTGTTTACTTTTTTAGGGGGAGCTATATTCTGACAGTCCAAGCTGCAAAAATATATTGTCAACGGAAGTAGAGTACATTGTTGTTATGGAAGTAGGAAAAGAGATGTTGTGGAGGAAGAATTTTCTTCAAGAGTTGGGTTTGAAGCAAGATAGGTACATGGTTCACTGTGACAGTTAGAGTGTAAATGATCTTAGCAAGAATGCCACTTACTATAATAGGACGAAACATATCAATGTCAGATATCCTTGGATTCTTAAAGCATTTGAGAAGAAATTGTTCCATGTATAGAAGATTCACACCGACAACAATGCAGCAGACATGCTGATAAAGGTGATCCCTCGACATAAGCTTAAATTATATTCTAAGTTTGTCGGGATGAGTTCGAGTTGATGATGACTTACTATCATCTCTTTCCCTCGTAGGTTGAAAAGAGGGAGAGTTGATGTGAATGTTTTCAACCCACCAAATTTGACCTCAAAAGGCCATGTTAGGCACCTCCCATAAGCAGTCCATGTTAGGCATAAATTAGGTGCCTTCTTTTGTTGAAAAATGAATGCCACAGCATGAACATGGGCAGAAGAAAGGAGGGAATTTTAGCTATAAATCCTCTTCCTCCTTAGTTGAAATATCCTAAGGGCATTCTTCAAAAACAAAGAGAAAAAAGAGAGAAACATTAAGATAGTTCCTGTGAGAAAGACAGTATCTCACAGAGAGAGTTTTTGGAAGATTGCCACACTTGGTAGGCATGAGAGAAAATAGTGAGATTACACATCTTGTGAGTGTGAGAGTGATTTTGTGAGTATAACTCAAGTAGTGGTTGTAAACTTGTTAGTTTATTGTGTACCCATTATTTTCATATAGTGGAGAGATTTCTAGTTGTTTTTAGACAACGCAGTGGTTTTACCCATTTTGGGATTTTTCATGTAAAAATCTTTGCCATTTCTCTGTTATTATTCCGCATCAAGCAGATCCGGGAAGGGGAATTGGATTTTGTCCATAATTCCCAACAATTCATATATAGGGCAATTGGACCATCGTTTAGAACTAGTAGTTCGCATCGGGAATACTGTAGAAGTTTGTTGATTTCATTAAAATACATATAGCAATTTGTTGATTAAGCTGACTCATACAAATCCTGATCTCAGCCAAGGTTGTAATTGACCTTGCAAAGCTCAACAACATCATCCAGGCTGGTGCCCTCTTACATCCTTTCGCTGTTGGTGTAGACGATTTCAAAGGTATGTTCCAGCTATTGAGTATTTTTTGAGAATTTACAATGCAGTCCTAAATTAAAGTGCCAATGTAAAATTAGAGTGTTATTTATGTTAAATTGGCTAATGCTATATTTGGTATCTCAAATTTTGGCATTTGTTGCCGTTTGTTGATGGGTCTGCGTTTTCATTAATGACAATATATACTCTCATTTTTAAATTATTTCAAAATTAAGTTTTCTTTTACAAGTTTTGAAGCTTAAAATTCATGACAAAATGTAGATATAGCTTTTGAAATAACATTCTACATTAGAGCATAAACTAAAACAAAAGATTAACTATATCATTTTCGTTCCTTTTTTTTTATCAAATATTATATTGACATTGACATTTGCATTTGCACTTGCATTAAATATGATCTTAGAAGTAAACTTTCTAAAAAATCACTTTTTTATGTGACACATATTGTGTTTGAAACAACTAGGAAAGGAAATATTTTCGATTCTAAAAGTTGCACATATTTGCTCACAAAAACTACAATTGTAGTTGTTTTTACTTCACGATTCAGATATTCTTGAGTACATTATTTATGTCGTCATACAAGTATGTTAAGAGGAGAACTTTAATGATGTTAACGGTGTAAAACACTTTCAGACGTCAAGGTTCCAATTGCCATACTTGGAGCTGAGATTGACCACCTTGCTCCACCGGAGCTCGTGAAGCAATTTGAGGAGGTCTTAAGGGCAAGGCCCGAGGTATGAACATCCTCCATTAAAACCATATTCTACATGTTTTCTAGACTTTCCTTTGCGCCTTTACCGAACTACTCATGTTCATTGCTGACACCGGTTGTGTGCAAATGCCTTTTGTGTTTGGATCGCTTGTTTAAATAATTCAAATATTGTGAAGTACTATCGTAAAACCAGTTCAAATTAGAATGAGTTAGACCAAATTGGTGTCTCGAAACGGGGTTATAATTCTTTTCAGTTTTCGCTCACTTCAAATGATGCTTTGGTATGTACAGATTGATTCCTTTGTGAAGATATATCAGGGAACTGAGCATGGTTGGACCACCAGGTATGATGTTCATGACGAAGCAGCTCGCAAGCACGCGGAGGAGACTCACGAGGACTTGTTGGTGTGGTTCACCAAGCATGTCAAGTGAAGGCCTTGAGAGCCAATTGGTGCCTTAATTTTAGCTTGATGTTAAATAAGAGAAGCACAAGTATGAACTACTTCCATTGTCACCCATGTTTGGAATAATTAGCAATAGAGCTGGACTTTCTACGTACCTTTACTTTTGTTTGAAGGACTTGGGTATTGTTTAAGAGTTTCAGGTGTGTATATTTGTAAAGAATCTGGATGCTGAGAAGGATGTATTATTTATCAAGCTATCAGAGGGTGGACAAACAATGAAATCAACTTTCGCCCATCTCCAAACAAACTTTTGAGAGTTTGGAATTAAATGGTAACGCTCTCAGCAGCTAAAGTAAAAGAAAAATATTAAAAGGTTATTACAGTGTAAAATTCTCATATGCCATAGTTTTTAAACTTAAAATTTCAGTTTCAATTAAAGCGTCAAACAATCACGTTACTAGTAAAAACAGTTAAAATGAATGGTGTGACTATACTTGGCAAAACGATTATATACACTTGAGTGCTCTTAATTATCCTTAAAAAATTGTGTTGTGAATTGTAAGCAGCAATGCTATGCCAATTCAGTCTATTAGAAAGGGAAAGCAACAATGAAGTAAATATTTTAAAAAAAGAATAGGAAATATCTTTGAATTTGAGGCAATGGACCAAAGTTTAGATCCTCTTCAGGCCAAAATTCTGTAAACCCACGGACCAACATACTTGGGCAATTATAGCATTGAACGTGCATCGCCTTGAAAAATTCTTACTAAGCTGAAGTATAAATAGAATGTTAAGGAGAATTATTCTGTAGGTCTTGAAAAAATGAGCTACTGATTAAGGTTCTGTCTTCAGCTGTCCTATCTATATCGAAAATTATTTGTTCTGTGTACATTTGTTTTGTTTTGATGCAATTTTGACTAGATCGAAACTATTAGAAACATGTATTACCAATATGAGGTCCTACTCTAGAAGGACCTATTAAAGCCTTACCTCAAGTTGATAAAATCAAAGACAGTAATTACTTAATAATCTTAAATTCAATAAGAAAATTTAAAGAGATTCCTTATATTGAAAACTCAACGTACAACATTAATTAAGAGTAATAACTAGTTTTTTCCACTTTTTTTCTAAAGTACAATAATAAAAAGAGTAGCAAATATCTTTAGAAAAATTTCTCTAATATTGCTTCCTCATTTCAATTGGAGTAATGTGGTACCTTATTTGTTAGTATGTGTGGAGCCTAATTATTACCCTGACGTAGATTGTTTTTACGAAGAATTTGTACGCCGATCGACCTTCGCAGTAAGATCGACGTGGGGTTGGAAGGGGCGCATGAAAATTTTATATGTAAATTTATTTTATATTAGGGTATTTTGGGTTTTTTACACATGTATTTTTTGTTGCTTTAATTTTGCTTATATTTGGCAGCCGTTCTTGAGAGAGTGATCAAGAGAGAGATAGAAAGATAGAAAATTCGCAAGGACGTAATCTTGTAATTTTTTTTGTAATCTCTTGTTTCATTATAGTGGAAGATACAGTGGTGACAAATGGACATAACTCTCATATTGAGAGTGAACCATTATAAATACTGTGTGTTCTTTGTGTTTTATTTTTACTGATTATTATCGCTTTCGGTAATTAGAATTTGGGCTTTAATCCTAACATTATTCTCTACCGAATTTTTTTCTTTTTTTTTTTCTTTAAAAAAGTTGTCCATTATTCACAAAAAGATTCATAAAAAGTTTGGTAAATAAACTAGAATTGAAAATTTTGGATTTAAAATTATAATATTTAAGAACTTTATTGTACTAATATTTTGCTTTTTTAGTCTTAAAGAGAAATACAAGTGACATATGAAAATAGGAAGAAAACAACGATCAACTACCCTTTAAAAAAAGCCACTAGATCATTCATACGGTTTTTTTTTTGCCTTCTTAACGCCGCCGTGTGTCAGCCTGTCAGGCCTCTTTTTCATTTTTTTTTTCTTTGAGACATTTGTGGATCCAGTACCTTGTCCAATTTATAAGCACAGAAATTGAAAGTTGAACCAGTACAAGTCTTCTCAAGTGCCCAGTGAGATACTCTCTGTGCGTTTCTGACTTTGCTTTTTCTACACAAATTAGAGAGAGAGAGAGAGAAGAATGTCAGTTCCTCCGTGTTGCTCAAACCCTCCAACACTAAACCCAAGCAGTGGAGCGGGACATATTGAGAAGCTTGGTGGTCTTGACTCCTATGTCACTGCCTCCCCCAGTTCCAAGCTTGCGGTTCTTCTTGTATCTGATATTTTTGGTACTTTTTTTGGGGTGCTGGGGTTGAGTAAAACTTATTTTCCCTTATGGGCTTTGAGTCTTGGGTTGTGAAGATTAATGGGTCTTTTTAGTTTTTTCCCCTCTTGAAATTTACCTGCATGTTATTGCTTGATTTACTTGGAGAAAAAAAATATATTGGGTCTTTGAAGGAGGAAATCAGATAGCTTATTGCATGTTTCGTTCTTTGATTAGCTAGTTCTGTTCTTTCTTCAAAAAATAAAAAATATATATATAAAATAAAAAGTCCCCCCTTTATGCTTTATGATATGAAGACTTTGTCATATTTCACTTGTTGGGTGCCCTTGATTATTACATTTCTTTAGGAGTTGTATATTTGCTTTCTTTTTGAGCTTCATATTCCTAATTAACTTGGGATTTTCTGAATGGCTTTGAAATAAGTAGTGGAATTCATATGAAATATGTGAATATAACGATTGTAGATATCTTCTTTAACCTGTTTGATCACCACTACCTTCTTCTAACATCAAAACGTTCCGATTATTGCAGGGTATGACGCCCCAAACTTAAGGTATATGAACTTTCTCTGCCTGTTTTCTACAGCTACATTTCTGGGTTTTACTTAATTTGCTAGATTAGATCTTTGGAATGCAGATTCTTTGTCAATTTAGAATGTCGAATTCCATAAGATATAATGAGAGGAAGGAATGATTCCAGTTGGTACTTAGGCACTTAGATGAGCCAGCCTTGAAATATAATCCTTTCTTTTTTATTCTCTCTTGGATACTAACGCCAAATGCTTTCCTGCTGTAAAGGAAGCTAGCCGACAAGATTGCGGCTGCTGGATTCTTTGTGGCTGTTTCCGACTTCTTACATGGCGATCCCTATGCGCATGAAGATTTTAGCATGATAGAAAATTGGTTAAAAGACCATGGAACGGTTGGTTGAGATTCTTTAACTGTTTTTACGGGTTTTGTGGTGGGGGGCAAGAATCTCTAATGTGATACTTCACTTGACTTCAAAGATGAGTCTGAATTCATTTTGGCAGTCTACAGCTAAAGTTTTAAATGATGGAAGCTTCTTGAAAGTGGCTGGGCTCATGTTATCTCTAGTATTGTGTTGTTGCTTGAATTTTCTAATGTTTACTGCTTGCATATTCATGTTGAGATCTCAAGAGTGTGAAGCCTTTTACTCTGTTTGATAGGATAAGGCATTTGAAGAAGCAAAACTAGTAATCGAAGACCTGAAAAGTAAAGGGCTTTCTGCAATAGGTGCTGCTGGCTTTTGTTGGGGAGATAAGTTTATTATTCACATACTACTTTGTTTCGTTCTTCTGGAATTTCTTTTGTAGGGGGGTTGGTGTTGGGGTGATCTCAACATCAACGTTCCTCTAGCTTTTCTGCCTTGTGGGGCACCGGGGCTGTGGCAGTAGAAGGCACTCCGACACTTATATCAGGAAAACAATATAGAGAGTGAAGAATAGCAGAGTTTCAGTGAGTAAAGGATGAGAAACATAAAAAATGATTATTCTTATTTATAGGAGAAGTATCCAACCAAAAGGTTCTCAGGGTCCATTATGATTGATACACGTCATCAGTTTTTTAGAATTTAGAAATTCAGAAATTTTTTCATCCGGATAAGGAAATTCCGTGATAGTAGGTCTAGAACAACATGTGGCACATTTTTTAATAGGTAACTCAAGGTCATCAGGCCTTTTGATTTTAATATGGATATCATGACATGCTCGGTGTTGCCTTTTGATCCATCCATCAAAGACTTCAAGGTCAATTATCGAGATACAAGCCAATGTTGTATCGATGATATTGGCGTTGGAGTCCTCCATTTACTTTGAGGTCTTTACTTGAGGGGTTGTAATTCCCTGCATCAGGAGAAGACTTGTCACATGACTGATCACCCTGGGAAAATCCCCCAACAGTTGGTTGAGTTGAAATTGCTAGTTCAATCAGCAACTTCTTTAGCAAAATCTATATAACAAATTTTTGATTAAGCTGACTCAAGTAAATCCTGTTCTCAGCCAAGGTTGTAGTTGAACTTGCAAAGCACAACAACTTTATCCAAGCGGCTGCGCTCTTTACATCCCTCCTTCGTCACTCTGGATGATGTCAAAGGTATGCTTCCAGATACAAGTATTTTAGAAGTATATTTGCTGAAAATGGCACTTTTATTTGGTAAATATGTTGCGTTTGAAACAACTTGGAAAACGATGTTTTCAACTCATAATATTGTGCAAATTTATTCAGTGAAATTGTAGCCTTTCCCTTTCAAGATTCATTTATTTTTCGAGTACGTTATTAATGTCGCCATGAGTATTGTAAGGGAGAGAACTTAATGGTGTTGATGGTTAAAAATACGTCCAGAGGTCAAGGTTCCAATTACCATACTTGGAGCTGAGATTGACCAGGTTTCTCCACTAGAGCTTGTGAAACAATTTGAAGAGGTCTTAAGTGCAAAGCCCGAGGTATGAACATCCTCTGTCACACCAAATTCCAACATGTATCTACATTTTCCCTTCCATCTTTACTGAACTACTCGTCTTCATCAAAGACGCCCTATGTCTCTATTATACCTTTTATGTGTCCTGCCTTTGAGATTACTTTATGATTGCCATCAATGGTTGACACTTTTTAGTTGGGTACTTGAATGATGTTTCATTATGTACAGATCGGTTCCTTTGTGAAGATATTTCCGGGAGTCGCGCACTGTTGGACCGTCAGGTACGATGTTCGAGATGAAGCAGCTTGTAAGCCTGTGGACGAGGCTTACAAGGACTTGTTGGGGTGGTTCACCAAGCATGTTAAATGAAGGCCTTCAGAACAAAATGGTATCTTGATTTTAACTAAGGGAAGCACAAGTATGGAGCTCAAGACTACTTACTTTGTCACCCATGTTTCCAATAAATAGCAATTGGGTATTGTTGAAGAGTTTCGGGTTTGTGTATGTGTATCTGTAAACGATTTGGATATCTACTTCAACAATAATAAATTTCTGATAAAAATGTTATTTTATCAGGTCTCCAAATGCTTAAAGCAATAGTTTTACGAGGACTTCTCCAGGAACTCCCACCAGTGGTACAGTTTTTGAAACAAATAAATCAAGTCAAAATCACTTTTTGTCCTGTAGATTGTATCTTTTTTGGTCCCCACGAAAGATACTGCCAATAACTTGTATTGGACTCTTTCAAAGTTAAAGGCTCACATTTCCCATATTGGGAGCTAAGATTGATAAAACAACCCGTCCAACCCAGATCAAACAAAATATTTTGGCAATATTTCAGCAGCTAAATCTAGGCAAGGAACAAAACAAGAAAGAGAGACAGTCAACTCTTAGGAACATGTGGACCCAATGTAAGTCTCCATCAAAATAGTCAGAGTATTCCCGTGGGGGAAAAGAGAGTATAAATTGAATTTCCATGGATTCTCATCCCACAAAATTCATGAATGGTCATTGAGAATGACTTCCACTTTGTCTTTGAATTGAAAAAGCCTCAATCTTACTTCCCAATTGCTGCAATTATCCAGTTTGATAGCTTTGTGAATATATTCTGACAGTGAGGTACAATGATGTACAACAATCATGCGTGAAGAGTGCTGAAGAGGTTCCTTACGTCAAAACTGAAGAAATGTCACCAAAAGAGTGCCAACTGTGCCTTCTTTTTCACTCCATTTTACACTTTTTTTTATTCATTACTTGACACGCAAGTTTTACTATTTTATTTTTATTTAAATAATAATTGATAATATTAATAGATTTTAGATGTCAAAACAGTAATTGCAGAAAGTATAAAAAAAAATATAAAAAAAAGTACGACTAGCACTTCTCATGCACTATAATAGCCATGCTAGAATAAAAAAAGTTGCTGAAATAATTTGTCTAAGATGCCTCGATGGCTATGCATAAAACACGCCCTTGTACATCCATGTTCTTATATAAATATATATATATATATATATTTATATATTTGCATCTCAAATGAGCCTTTGAATAATAAAATGAAGGGTGCTTTTATGGGGTGGACTTTTATAAAAACAATTAAATTTGATCAAAATTATTATTGATATTGTTTAATACTCTAGATTGAACAAGCAAAGATATCCTGGCGATTTTGTTGTTGGGAGGTCGTGACTCGCGACCAAAATCTTTGAAGATCTTGTTTAAATTTAACACAATGAATTATGACTCAAAAAAAACAAGATCATTATATTTAAAAAAATCAACATACAGCATTAAAATAAGAGTAATGAACTGGATTTTTCCACTTTGAAAGGAAATATAATAAATAACAAAAATCAAATAATATGAGTGACATGTTCAGAAAGGTCTACTGTTCTAAGTTTTTAATTTATATGTGTGTCTATATTTTTTTATTTAAGAATGATAAGACTATTTTGAGCAAAAAAGAATCATAAGAGTAATGCTTCTAATAAAAAACTTATAAATTTTCATGTATTTTTTTCTAAATTTTATTTTTGTACTTTTGTTACAAAAATTAGAAACCACATTTTTTAAAAGCAAAATACAATGGTAACCCCTAGAGTTTAGACCGGTCAAATTCTTCAAAGCTCCAAAGCTACCTATAAAATATTGTTTTCAAACATTAATGGATGATCAAATAAATTGAATAGCAATAAGATTTAAGAACAAAAAAATTATTTCAGTAGCCCATGTTCTGCTTAATTATTACAAAAGTAGTTAATTTCTTTATAATATTACAAAATAGACTTTGGTATCAAAATAATATTTTCATAATTTACTATTGCAATATTACAAGATGCTTTCTTAATATGGTGGCCGGTATAACCTATTTAACTCTATTATAAGATAAAAAGTTCCATTCCCATCTTAAATTAAAAAAAAAATTGAATAATTAAATAAATACTTTCCTAATAATTACAAAAACCAAAACAAAACAAGTGTCCACCGACAGCCCTTGCTTTTCAACCATTAAATCACTTTTAAGAGTTAAAAATAAAATCCTCTTGATAAGTTATTTTTTGAGGATCTAGATGATAAATTCCCATAAAATAAGACAATATCGGTTTTACGACTGCGTTCGCGCCGGCGCCAAACTAGGCCGCCCTGTTCTATTGGTTCTCGACCAGTCAAAGTTGTTGCAAATTAAATGGCTTTTCTTGAAAGAAAGAAAGAGATAGAGAGAGAAAAAGATACATGTAGTCTAAAAAGACCGTTCTCATTATCTTCCTGAAATCTCTCTCACCATTTCCACGTTTTCTCAACTCTATAAAGCCCCCCAGATTCAACCCAATGTCCAAAAATTAGTCCTTCATTTCTTCTCTAATATCAATATGGCACCTGCTGAGACCATCACATTTGTTGCCTTTATCTTACTAATCTCTTTTGTTCTCCAAGCTTTTGCAGGTACATATTTTCCATTACTCCAAAAAGATTTGATTTCTTTGTATTCCCAATTGAGAATTTTAATGATTTTTGCGCTGTTCCACGTACAGAGTTGAATTTATTATTGTTGTTGTCTTTTTCTTGTGCAAATGAAATAGTTATATTAGCGTTAATCTTTGAAGAGTTTTTTTTTTATTATATGATTTATGATTCTGATTTGATGTGACAGTGGAAAAACGATGAATTTGACACGAGGGTGTTTAAAATTATGTGATGTGATATAATATTACAGATACTTTTTTTCATATTTTTCTACAAAATCTCAGTTTTATATTATCTGTGTGTGGATGTGACTTTGTTCACAGAACAAAATAAAGAGCAAAGAACGTTAGGTCCTCATTGTGGCTCAAACCCTCCAACCTTAAACGCAAGCAGTGGATCAGGGCATGTTGAGAAGCTTGGTAGTCTTGACTCCTATGTCACAGGCTCTCCCCACTCCAAGCACGCGGTTATTCTTGCATCTGACGTTTATGGTATGCCTTTTCTTTTGAAACTTTTTTTTTTTCTCTTGTGGGTTTTGAATTTTAGGTTGTTTGATTAGTGGGTCTTTTTAGTTTTCCCTCTTGAAATTTGATTTCCTACTAGAAAAATGAGGCCTTTGAAGGGGGAAAGCTTTATGCTTTATTATAGGATTGTTCTCATTTTTGGTCTCCGAACTTCGCATATCTTACTTTAGTCTGCCACTTTCGAAGCGTCTCAAAACTGATCGTTGATCTATAAAACTTGTCCCACTAAAATCCTTGTGTCAAGAATCCGTTAAAAAGGGGATGCAGAGTTGCGTGTGATGGTTTTGTGACATTACTTTAAATGCTCCCACTGAATTTTCTTCTTTAACTGTTTTTCGTATTCACTTGGGTGTTATTCATAACATTTCTCTAAGGTATTAGCTTCTTATTCTCAACTTGGTATTTTTGGAACGAATTTAAAACAAGCAGTAGAATTTATTAAAAAAAAAAAGTGATAATGCAATTGTGGATATCATCTTTGATCTGATTTGATGGTACCTCTGTTGTTTCATCACCACTGCCATCTTCTAACTTTAAATGTTTCAATTATTGCAGGATACGAAGCTCCAAACTTGAGGTATATGGATATTCCCTACCAGCTCTCTACAGTAACATTTCCGGGTTTCGCCTGATTAAATTGTTGGAACATAGATGCTATGTTAATTAACTATCAAAACTCGTTACAACTCACAATCCCTTAAGTGAAAAGGGCCGAAAAAGGTCAAGTTGTGCAGTCCCACATGTTTGGGGAAGGCTACAAGTGATGGCACATAAAGTACTGCCACCATCTTCGAACGGTAAGAGGCTTTTTGAATAAAGTCGAAAAGTAAAACCATGTGGACTTGGGCCCGAGGTGAACAATATTATACCAAGCAAAGGTGTAAAATGCTACAAAATCCATAACGAATATGGTGGGAAAGGATGTTCAAGCTTCCACTCAAGCACTTAGAGTTGAATGAGCCTTCCTTGATATATATATGTGTGTGTGTGTGTGTTTTATATTGCTGCATTCCTTCTTGTAAACTAATGCCAGCTGCTTGTCTGATGTAAAGGAAGCTGGCCGACAAGATTGCAGTTGCTGGATTCTTCGTGGCTGTTCCCGACTTCTTCCATGGCGAACCTTATGATCCCAACAACACTGCTAGGCCAAAAGATGCTTGGTTAAAAGATCATGCACCGGTTGGTTGAGATTCTATAACTTGTTTAATAAGTTTTGGCGGGGGATAAGATGTCCATATGTGACCAAATTTTAATAACTATCTATTGCACATTCTGCGTCGAAATCTGAGAGTCTCAAGCCTTTTACTTCTTTTGATAGGAGAAGGCATTTGAAGAAGCAAAACCATTAATTAAAGACTTGAAAGGCAGAGGGTTTTCTGCAATAGGTGCTGCTGGCTTTTGTTGGGGCGGTAAGTTCACATACTTCTTTGTTTCATTGTTCTCGATATTAGTTGAATTTTATTCCAATACTGTCACTTGACTTTATTAGTAAAATCAATATAAGAATTTGTTGATTAAGCTGACTCAGATAAATCCTGTTCTCAGCCAAGGTTGTAATTGAACTTGCAAAGCTCAAAAACTTTCTCCAGGCTACTGCGATCTTACATCCTTCCTTCGTCACTCTAGATGATATTAAAGGTATACTTCCTGTTCTTGACTCTCAAGCATTTGAGAATATACTTACCGAGAAATGCATATTTATGGGCGGCACAATTGTCATTTGAAACAACTTGCAAAAAGATCTTTTCATTCTAAGCTGTTGTACAACTTTCTTCATCAAAATTATAGTTTTTTTCCTTTCAAGTTTTGGTATTTTGTCAATGTTGCCATGTGAGCATGTTAAGTGGAAGAGGTTAATGGCATCTGTGGTTTAAATTACTTTCAGCGGTCAAGGTTCCACTGGCCATATTCGGAGCGGAGCTTGACAAGCAATATCCAGCTGAGCTTCTAAAACAATTTGAGGACGTCTTACAAGCAAACAAGGTAATACTTCCTCCATTGAAACACTATCCAACATGTTCTCTACATTTTCCTTTGCGTTTTTATGGAACTACTTGTTTTCATCTCAGACGCCCTTGGTCCTCATTATGCCTCATTGCGTTTCTCCCATCTTTGTGATTAGTTTGTGATTATCACCAATGGTTGCATTTTCCGGCTCTCACTTTAAATGAAATGTACAGATCGATCACTTTGTGAAGATATATCAGGGAGTCAAGCATGGTTTTACCTTAAGGTATGATCTTCAAGACGACTTAGCTCGCAAGCGTGCAAAGGAGGCTCACAAGGACTTGGTGAAGTGGTTCGTCGAGCATGTTAAGTGAAGGCCTTCATAACCAACTGGTATACCTTTAATTTTAACTTGAAGTTACCAAAGAGAAGCACAAGTGTGGATGTTATGGACAACTTTCTTTGTCACCAATGTTTCGAGCAAATAGCTTGCCTTTCTATGTACCTTTGTCTCGTTTGAAAGATTTGGTTATTGTTGAGTTTCAGGTTTGCATACTTGGATATGTAAAGGATCTTGATATTTACATCAAATAATAAATTTCTTAATAGGATACATTTGTTGAGGATTTTATGGTTATTAGAGTTCCACAGACTGGTATGTGACAGCCACCTATTATAGGGGGAAAGCCCCATGCGGGTTTGGGGGCGGGTTTAGGAGGACCAGCCCATTGATGCTGGACTAAGCTGAACAATCTGACTGATGGTCTAGCTTGTTTGACATCTGTAAATTAAAATTGAATATAAAACCAAGAAACTAATGACCAATGACCGCTAGATCAAACGATAGAATTTAGGATGGGTCCAGGGAACCCAACATCCTTATATTGAAAAATCATCATCCAACATTAGTGACAGTAATTGCATAGTTATTTCTACTTCAAAAAGAAAGAAAATAACAACAACAACAACAACAATAATAGTTTCAAAATCTTTAGAAAATTCTCTCTTGCATTTGAATTGAATTTCTCCATGTGCATGTTACTTTCTTATTAGGTCCATCAAATACTATGTCCATTGGAGTAAGGTGGTCCATTCTTCACAATTACAAAATTACAAGTAATACTGCAAAAAATTTGGAGAGAAAATATGATTAAAAAAAGGGGAAGTAGGCAACTAACCCTTTTTTTAAAAAAACCCAACGCACCAACCCAGATGATAAGTTCTCAAAACATAAAAATAAAGAACATAAAAAGTAAAAAACAAACCACTATCCTTCCATATTTTTTATGTTTCTGTTATGTTTTTCAGGTGCAAGACATAACGACACCGAAACACAAGGAAACCGCTTTTACCAACATTTGTGGATACCATTTGCTTTGTCCAATTCATATTTACACAAAGTGAAGCAGTAAAATTTTCTTAGAAGAAAAAGAAAATGTGATGCCCTGGAGTAGAGGTCATGGAGTTTTAGGTAAAGAAGTTGAATTAAACAAAGTAATTAAAGAAAAAGTAAATAAATATCGTCGAAAATAAATAAGTATCATCGGCGGTCACCGTCACGTGAATACCACGAAGGCAGGGCCGAGATCTTATTTTCATTCACCATCACGTGAATGCTTACCACGAAGGTGGGCAAATAATTAAAATACAATATCAAGAATAATAATACAAAAATATTAAAAATCATCGTCTCTAAGGTAAATTAAAATATACAATTAACAGAGACGAAAATGACATCAATGCTAGGACAAGTCGTATAGTACACGCATCATACCACAGTTCTAAATAAGTATCATCGGCGGTCACTGTAACGCCCCTATGTGGGGGTTAACAGTTTTTAATGAGATAAAATAAAAATAAATAATAAAAGTAAAACCTTAAAAATAAAATTTGCCCGGGACTTAAATGAAAACTCTCAACTCAAAAATAAAAATATAAACGATAAATAAACCACAGTTTTAATGTAGCACCTTAAATTTAATAATATAAACTGTTGTCATCATCATTTTAACCCTCAACACATTGTAATACAGTCACAGAAAGTAACAATTGATGCTTACATTATCATGAAGAACATTCTCAACAATTGAAGCAGTCCCAATGTAATATAGCTACATCACTTCCTCAACTATATTTCTCGTAGCCACCTCACACTTAGTGAGTCCTGAAAAGATATAAACATAAGGGTATGAGCAACACTATGCTCAGTAGAGAAAGCCATTACCCACCTTTAGGTTTTTATTACCACATTAAAATCTGCATGGTTAGTAAGTCACATCATATTTCAGATTATGAGGTTTATTATGATCACATCTTATGGATACCGTAGTTAATCATTACCAAGTGTCATAATTACACATTTATACAAATATTACCAATCATCATTGTTCCTAGGTATCCATGTTAAATTGAGTATCACTCAACTCATCGAGACCCAAATGGGCGCACTTGATCACCCTATAAACATTCCAAGGGTGTTCCGGTGAGGGGACATCAAGCCCCGAGTCCTCACCAAATCGATTCCTGTACAGTGTGTTCTGGGACTTTCAACCCAAGGAAGCGTCATCGCCTTCCCCCTATTTTACCTTTTAGGGTATTCATGCCCAAGGACGTAACCGTCGCCCTCTTCATGTCTCACAATTTCTCTATATTGAATCATTATCAATAGAGTTAGTTTTCCTAACCATGCTTCTCAATTTATAACATGTGTCAATTCATTATGTTCCTCGCCGTACAATACAAGACGAGTCCATGTCATAGTTTCATATGTGATAATCATATAATATCAGTTCAACATAGATATATATATATTGCGGCAAAACAATCAATTTTAATTCTATAAAAACCTCACAAAAGATGAGTAATAGAATCCCTACCTTTTAAGCTTATCAACAGTCTCTTAATCCTGGAATCAATTAACGTTAGCTCCATACTCCCTTGATCCTAAGGCGTGCATAAGGACAATTAAAACTAAAGCACAACATACAACTACATTCATAAAATTTATTTTAATTTAATCTTAGAATTTCAAGAAATAACCACTGCCCATAGAGGTATTATAAAGTTTAACAATATAAATTTTCTGTCTAGGGCATATACACTTAGACTTCATACATATGCTCCAAAATAGCAACAAACGTATACTTAGGTTTAAGAACGCAAATTTGAATAATCCTTTAGTATAAAAGAAAATTTATAAATGAAAGACTAAATTTGTTCATAAGATTCTAACCTCGGATTATGGTTAGTTGGAAGCTTGAAATGGCTTCAAAACAGGTTCCTTTACTTCGGTATGACTGAAATTCTTGCTCAAATGGAGGTGATGGTGGCTGATTTTTATGGCTGCCTTGAAGAAGTTCTCTAAGTATTTTGCTTCAGCAAAGAAATGAGAAGAAGAGTGTGGGAACCGTGGAAGAGAAAGGAAGAAAAGATGAAGTCTTTGAAGAGAAGTGATGGAAACAATTATAGAGGAGACATGTTGAAGCATGTCACGGAGGAAATAAAGAAAATGAGGGTCAAGAGTAGTTGGAAAAGATATCCTTATGTCTCATCTAAAGACTTTAACACACATAATGCCAATATGACATTTTTGAGATTTATTAGAAGTTCTAAGGCTTTTTAGTAATCATACTAAATAAATATAGGAGAATTTTAGAAAACTTAAAAATAGATAAAAATAAATATTATAAAATAAATTTAAATGAAGCAATTTTTTTTTTATACATTAAAAATTAATTTAATTACCTCAATACCCGTTAGGAGAATAACGGGTGTCACAGCTCTACCCCCCTTAAAGAAATTTCGTCCTCGAAATTTCAATTCTAGCAATACTAGTAAAAATTTTGATTCCATTATGATTCCAATTCCGAGTCTAAACCGTTAATGTTGTTTATCTTCCAAAATTAAGTTATCGTATCTCCACTTATTTACTTGCATAATAAATCTTACTCCTAAATCCCTCAATGAGAGTATTTCTGACAAGTTTCAACTTATAACACCGTATAATAGTCTAAGAATCTGATCAGGCATACATATTGACCATACCATGATTCCAGTCCTTCATTGTCCATGGACTGTGATTTACAATCACATTTAAGGAGATTGCCAGAGAAATTTTATATACTTCATCTTTAGGTTCCTTTTCCTTTTTGAGTAAGGAAAAGTCAAATAGATTTGATTTCATACCTCAACTAATAAACTAAAACATAATCATAAAACATATATCACAAACACTTCTATTCAAAACCATACATTAAACTTATTCATAGAGATATTAAGCGGAATCTCTGGTTGCAAACATACCCGACATATTTTTCATTAAACAGCTATCCTCATGACACAAACATTCAACCCAAATAATATACTCATATTTCATATGGAATATCCCCATAACTGACTCTGGTACTTCCACATAATATTAACAGAATATTACACATTACAAACATAATACGGATACGTTTCGAGAGTACAAGGCACTCCGTATACCAGCTATCCATATCATGCATGCTTAGAGGATACAAAAACATCGATAAACAAAAGATCGGACCTTAAGAAGGATGCGTTTCGAGAGCATCAAGTACTTCGTATTCAGCCATCCCGGCATTAGGCTCAATGAATCTAAAAGATTGAACAACAACGTACCACAAGAAACACAGAATACAAGGCAAACGGTTATTCGTAACACACGGAATATGGACACACATGCCTACATGCCAAAGATAAAACAAAAAGATTACAGATGGAGATTCAAATCAATTGGCCGCTCCCGGCTTTCCCTTTCCCATTCAAGCTTGGATGTTGCAGTGTCGGATTCTGGATGTATGATTTGCATTTTATCTATCAATTCCTCAGCTGTTGAAGCAGTGACAAAGATTTGTCTCTCCGATTCTGTAGTGATGTTTTCTTCCACAGCGTAATCTAGAAATTTTAAAAGACCGTCATAAAAACCCTTTACGTTCAGCAGTCCCAAAGGTTTGGAATAAAAGCCCAACAATTGCCCACAAGCAACTATAAATATTTCCTCAAGAGTACCTAGACCACCAGGTAATGCTATAAAAGCATCAGAATTATAGATTATGTCTTTAAAATTTTTAGGGATACTCCTGACTCCTTCTCCCTTACCTATGGCGTCCTTACAAAGGTTTCCTTCAACTGGAATATGAGGCCAAATTCTTACATCAGTAGCGTCGCTAGACCTAGCTGCTAGTGCCATATTTACCATCATTTTTATACTACCACCCCCATAGATTATGTTAATCTTCTTGCGTGCTAGGACTTGCCCTAAGTGATTTGCAGCTTCTAAATAGGCTTTATCTTTTCCAAGGCTGGAACCACAAAAGACACAGACATTCTTTATTTTCTTCGTGGACTGGGAGGTAGACATATTTGGTTTATAGAAGTGGTTGCTTAATGTCTGCTCCACTTAGACTTCGGGTTCTATATGAGATTTTAAAGATGAGAAATATACAAAAAGGGCTAAAGAGATAGACGAGTAGGTAATGAAAAGGTAATCCAAAGATTTAAACAAAATATTGTGCGGATAAGAAAGTAAGATAAGGTGATTGATAGTTTTCAGAAAATCTGATTCACTTTTTGAAAAAGATTAGACTCTAATTGTATAACTTTTGACAATTGAGAACAATTCGACAGAAGACCGTCTTGACGCAACTGTAGACTTTTTGACAAATATACACCAAGTCGAGAAATTTAATATAAACGACAAATACTGTAGAACTTTTGAAATTTGAGACACAAATCTTGAAATATCTGGATAAGTTTTTCAAAATTCAAACATATTACTGTACCGTATGTAATGTGTCTGATAAGATAATATATTTTATTATATATATATTTAAGAAAATCATAAATTAAATAAGATATTAACACTTACTGTATCAATCTAATAATCACAATTATTTCAAACACAAAAGCAAATATTCTGAGTAAAAGAAAAACACAAACTGTTGAACATCAGCTAAAACTGCTTCAAATAAGCAAAGACTAAATAACCTTTATAGTGCGATGACTTATTCCCCATCCAGTTTTCTTATGGCTTGGCAAACAGGATCTAGAAATACCATATTCCTGAGGCGTTGTCTTTCTGTATAAAATTTAGGCCAGAGTTTAAAAATAGCTCCTTGAACATATCCACTAGGGTGACCGTGGAGAGGAGGATGGATGCTATCCAAGTTCTCCTTTGAAAGTCCATCCCTACAAAACCTTATTTTATCCTCTCTATTCGTAGACATATAACCAGGTGAAGTACATTTACCGTTACAATTTTGTCTTCCACATTTGTTACAAGTGACCACGATGGCACGAGCTCTTCTTTTCATTGCACTACGACTGGTACCTGTTCCTGGTAAACCGACATCTTGACTAAAGTCACTCGGACGGATTTTCCCCTCTATCAACATTCTCACATCACAAGGGATACCAAAACGCATAAGAATCCACAACCGAGTAATTCTAGCCTTGTATTTCTTTCTAAGAATCTTTTGGGAGAGTGATGGGAAATACTTTCTCAGGTGTTGGTACTTTGGGTCCATGATGAGATGAAAGAAGAGTAAATAGAAAGGAAAAATTAAGATAGTAAATTGCAGAATCCTAGAATTCCTTCTTCTTTTAGAGGAAAAGAAGAATTTTTAATGAAAAAGAAGAGGATTTGCGATTTAGAGAGAAAATAACAAATTAAGAGAGAAAAAGTGAACTCGGAGAAATAAGCTCCTATGCACAGTAAACGTATATGTAAACAATGATTAAACCACTGTATATGACACGTATAGAAACCACGTGGGAGAGACAGTGTGAATCAAACTGATTTAAGATTTGAACTAGGCCCAAATGTTCTTAGTTGAAAATGGTCAGGTTGTTTCGGGCCTTAACACATTTAGAACGAGTTAAATAACAAACATAAAATTGAAAACCAATTTGTATACATCTTAAACCCAATTTAAAGCCCACTATAGATAAAGTTAACTATAAACAACAAATCTAATTTAACGACAACAAGGATCTTCCTGAATGATCCAGCAACTCAAATAATTTTGTTTTAATCAAAACCTTATTGAACAATGCTGTAACACCCGTATTTTTAACGGGCATAATTTTGTAAAATTTAATGAATAAAATGTGACTATTTAAAATTACTAAGTTGTTTACGATCATTTAAAAAAAATACCATTTTAGTATTTTCTTACCAAGTCTTCCTAAGAAACATTCAAAACTTACCAACACTTACTTCTACCAATCTTGTCTCCCTAAATTATTGCTCAATTATATAGACTTCTTCTCATTTTGCTAAAGGTATCCGAAGGGGACATTGAATTATTTTCCGTCAATTCATAGAAGACATGGAGATATTTTCTCAACCACCTAATTAATTATTTCCTTATCTTCTTCTATAATTCACTCCAATTATCCCCTCAATTATGTTGGCATTATTTGCTAAAAGTCTTCATGGGAGACAAGATGATATTTTCCTTTAAGACTCTTTTGTTTCTTCTTACAACTTTTCCCCGTAAACATCCCATTCCTCTTAAGCATTTTGATATCTTTTTATTTAACTATCACCACCTTCTTCTCTAGTTCTCATTCTCTCCCTTCTCACTTCAAATTTCTAACTAAAGACATAGAGCACAAAGCTCTCTTTGTGGCCAAGACAATTATAATTCCCAACCATGATCGAGGCGGTTTTAAAGTTAATTCAAGCTTGATTGATAACCCAAACTTTGGTGCTTTTCAAAGAAGTTTTGAGGTAGGTTTTCTTTAATCTAAACTTAGTTTTTAGTATGCATTTTCTCCATGTTTAATGCATAAAAATACTTTAATGGCACTAGTAGACGGGTTTACACATAACTCACTTATGAATGTGATTATACGTTGTGCTTTAGTTTTAATTGTCCTTATGCATGCCTTAGGGTCAAGGATGTGTGGAGCTAACGTTAATTGATTCCAGGATTAAAAGATTGTTGATAAGCTTGAAAGGTAGGGATTCTATTACTCATCTTTTGTGAGGTTTTTATAGAATTAAAATTGATTGTTTTGCTGCAATATATATATATCTATGTTGAACTGATATTATATGTGTATCACATATGAAACTATGACATGGACTCGTCTTGTATTGTACGGCGAGGAACATAATGAATTGACACATGTTATAAATTGAGAAGCATGGTTAGGAAAACTAACTCTATTGATAATGATTCAATATAGAGAAATTGTGAGACATGAAGAGGGCGACGGTTACGTCCTTGGGCATGAATACCCTAAAAGGTAAAATAGGGGGAAGGCGATGACGCTTCCTTGGGTTGAAAGTCCCAGAACACACTGTACAGGAATTGATTTGGTGAGGACTCGGGGCTTGATGTCCCCTCACCGGAACACCCTTGGAATGTTTATAGGGTGATCAAGTGCGCCCATTTGGGTTTCGATGAGTTGAGTGATACTCAATTTAACATGGATACCTAGGAACAATGATGATTGGTAATATTTGTATAAATGTGTAATTATGACACTTGGTAATGATTAACTACGGTATCCATAAGATGTGATCATAATAAACCTCATAATCTGGAATATGATGTAACCTACTAACCATGTAGTTTTTAATGTGGTAATGGATAAACCATAAGGTGAGTCATGATTTCCCTACTGGGCATGTCGATGCTCATCCCTATCATATCTTCATATCTCAGGTGGAACTCAGTGCAACATATTTGAAGAGGAATAAGCGAAAACAATCCTGCTGTTTTCGTGTTAGAAGACCCTGTTTAATTACAACTTATCTACAACATGTAAGAGTTGTATTATTTTTTTTTATGGCTGTGTTAAGTTATTTGGGAATTGTACTATGGTGATGATGACTGTAATTATATATATTTGGTGCTACACTAAAAACTGTGGTTTGTATTTAAAACGTTTATTTTTATTTTTCTTGTTGCTTAAAGACCCATGGGCATTGTTTAATTGATTTAAATAATATAAAATTTAAAATTATTTTTATTTATTTAAAACTGTTAACCCCCACATAGGGGTGTTACAGAATTTTTGGTATCAGAGCCTAGGTTCGATTAACCTAGGGGGTATAGCACCACCTTAAAAATTAATCTTTGGGAATGGTTTTAAAGTTAGGTGTTAATGTCATCATCATTTGGTACTGATCCTAGTTAAATTTTCGCAGCCAGTAGAAACTATGCCACCAAGACGTCAAATGCAATCGTCTGAGCTGTCACAACCGGTTGAGCATGCTCAAGAAGTTGAGCAACCGGAACCGATGGAACAAGCTCAAGAAGATGAGCAACTACAACATGCAACACAATCCCCGCCAGCTGCACCAGAAGTAAATAATTTAGGACAAATTCTTCAAGCATTACAAATTGTGCAAAGACCTGTGGAGGTTCGTGATCCTGAACAACGACATCTAACTCTGTTGAAGGAGTTTATGAAGCAGAAACCACCCACATTTAGTGGAGAACCTAACCCGGTCATAGCAGAACAATGGCTAAAGGCAGTCAAAAAGAAGTTGGACACCTTGAGGATTCCACGGGAGTATTGGGTTAGCTTTTCAACATATATATTTGAGGGTAAAGCCGAAGAATGGTGGGATCTTCAGAAAGACGACTATGACGTGCCGAATCTTACATGGGAGCAGTTCGAAACCATTTTTCGCAACACCTATATTCCTCAGAGCCATAGGCAAGCAATGATGCGAGAATTTGAAAACCTGGTGCAGGGAGATACAACAGTTGCTGAATACCATGCTCGATTTATAGAATTGTCTCGCTACAATCCCGGGGCTGTATCGGATCCAATGGCGAGATGCGAAAAATTTAGAAATAACCTGAGGCCGAAAATCAGACAAATGATAGCTGCTGTTCCATCAACAGATTTTCTTGATCTTGTAGCTGCGGCACAGCGGGCAGAGACAGAACTAAATAACTCCTATGGAGAGTATAAGGGTTCTGGTGGGCGTCAAAGGAAAATAAGTAAGAAAGAGAAGTCACAAGGGCAAGTCATTCAGCATAGTGGAGTGACTATTGGTGGTGGATCTTCTGGCAGTGGTCGTTTCCAACCGTATGCTTGTCATAACTGTGGACAAGTGGGACATCTGAGGAGAAATTGCCCTAACCGCCCTACACAATCATCCTTTGCACCAAGGCCACAAGGAAGTCATTTTGGCTCCACTGTTTGGGGAGGGAGTCAAAATCGTGGAGCGCCTCAGCAAAACACTCCAGCTTCCCAAGTCTCAGTAACTCAACCTCGAGGGTTCCAGCCTCAGTACAACTATCAACAGCGGCCACAGGGTTCCAATTTTTATGCTAATCAGAACTTCCAACCGACTCCACAAGGCTCAGTGAATCAAAGGCCATATTTTTCTGGGAGAAATAATAATAAGGCTAGTAGTAGCCAAGGAAACCGAGGAAAAAGTGATAAAGGAAAAGCACCAGCACAAGCTTATGCAATTACGGCTACAACTGGACAAGGAAAACAGGCTGATCACTCAGTTGTAGACGGTATGATTCACGTGTCTCATTCTTGGGCTCATGTATTATTTGACACTGGTGCCACTCATTCATTTATATCTATGTTATTTGCTTCCGTACTACAATTAGAAACTGAGACATGTAGTTCATCATTAACCCTTAGTACACCAATGGGCGGGATAGCTGAAGTATCCATAATTTGTAAATCAGTGTGTATTGTTATAGGAGAACATAAACTATCGGCTGACCTATATGTAATAACTATGACAGAGTTTGATGTAATCTTAGGAATGGATTGGCTAACTAAATACCAGGCAATAGTAGATTGTCATAGGAAACGTGTCTCTTTATTCACCAAGAATGGACAAGTCATCGAATTTCAAGCAAAAACAGGAACAGTGACGCCAGCCCCGGTGCTAAAGTCTTGTATTGGAGGACGAAGGAATTTCACCAATCTTGGGACGATCTTTGCTTCAGATGGAGAACTAAAGAAGAGTGACCTATCCTCTCACACTCCTGTGGTGGACGAATTTTCAGATGTTTTTCCAGATGAATTGCCCGGACTTCCGCCTGATAGAGAAATTGAGTTTGTCATCGACTTAACTCAAGGAGCAGCGCCTGTTTCTATTGCCCCGTATCGAATGGCACCTGCTGAGAAAGTGGAATTGAGGAAGCAGTTGGACGAATTACTGGAAAAAGGATTTATTCGACCAAGTACATCACCTTGGGGAGCTCCAGTACTTTTTGTGAAGAAACATGACGGATCGTTGAGGCTCTGTGTCGATTATCGCCAGCTTAATCGATTGACTATCAAGAACAAGTACCCTCTACCCCGAATTGATGAGTTGTTCGATCAGTTAGGAGGATCTTGCTATTTCTCAAAGATTGACTTACGATCCGGATATCACCAACTGAAGATAAGAGCAGAGGACATTCCAAAGACAGCTTTTCGGACTCGCTACGGTCATTTTGAGTTTCTTGTCATGCCTTTCGGGTTGACTAATGCACCAGCGGCTTTCATGGACTTGATGAACCGTGTCTTTCGACCGTACTTAGATCAATTTATCATTGTTTTCATAGATGATATCTTGATCTATTCTAAAAACGAAGAAGAACATGCTGAGCATTTGAGGATCGCTCTACAAACGTTGAGAGAACATGGTCTTTATGCAAAAAGAGAAAAATGTGATTTCTGGATGACGAAGGTCAAGTTCCTTGGACACGTTGTCTCTGAAGAAGGCATCTCAGTGGACCCCTCCAAAATTGAAGCAGTGCTAAATTGGGAACGACCAAAGAACGTGTCAGAGATTCGAAGTTTCCTCGGACTAGCTGGATACTATCGACGCTTCGTAGAGAATTTTTCAAAGATTGCTTCTCCATTAACAAAACTCACAAGGAAGAATGTCAAGTTCGTGTGGGATGATAAATGTGAAGAAGCATTTGAGGAACTGAAACGAAGACTCACTAGTGCACCTGTGCTGATCATACCTAACAACGAGGAGCCTTACACAGTATACACTGATGCCTCAGGAAATGGTTTGGGTTGTGTGTTAATGCAGCATGGACGAGTAGTTGCCTACGCCTCACGCCAGTTGAAACCCCATGAGAGGAACTACCCCACACATGATCTTGAGTTAGCTGCTGTGGTTTTCGCACTCAAAATTTGGAGATGTTATCTATATGGCGCAAAGTTCGAGCTATATTCAGATCATCAAAGTCTGAAATATTTGTTTACTCAAAAGGATCTCAATCTAAGGCAACGAAGATGGACTGAGTACATGGTGGACTATGACTTTAGTATCCAATATCATCCTGGAAAAGCGAATGCCGTGGCAGATGCTCTAAGTCGTAAGAACAACGGACGTATAGCCAGTTTAGCATTGGAAGATTGGAGACGAGTCACCATCGCCGACTTCAACTTGCAATATTATGAAGATAACGAGAGAGCTTTCTTATTCAATGTGATAGCAACTCCTACGTTAATTCAGAAAGTAAAACAAGGACAATGGCACGATGAAGGATTACGTAGGGTTTGGAAACAAATACAAAATGGAGAACAACTGGATGGATGGCAGATTGAGCCAGAAGGATTTTTACTTTACAAAGGAAGATTAGTTGTTCCAGAGGATCCATATCTCAGGCATGCGGTGCTAGATGAGGCTCACCGTTCAAAGTTTGCTATTCATCCTGGAAGCACAAAAATGTATATGGATCTAAAACGACAATACTGGTGGCGAGGAATGAAACGAGATGTAGCAACCTTTGTCTCTAAGTGCATGACGTGCCAACAGGTTAAAGCGGAACATCAAAAGCCTGGAGGCGAGTTGAGGAGCTTACCTATTCCAGAATGGAAGTGGGATCATGTGACAATGGACTTTGTTACTGGATTTCCTAAGACTCAAATAGGGCATGACGCCGTTTGGGTAATTGTAGATCGTTTAACTAAGACAGCCCACTTCATCCCAATCAGAACTAATTATAGTGTCTCAAAATTATGTCAATTGTACGTGGAAAAGGTAGTGACATTGCATGGAGTGCCAATGTCAATAGTTTCCGATAGAGATACACGTTTCACGTCGAAATTTTGGAGAGGATTGCAGAGGGCCTTGGGAACTCAATTGAATTTTAGTACAGCTTTTCATCCTCAAACAGATGGACAATCTGAACGTGTCATTCAGATTCTCGAGGATATGCTTCGGGCTTGTGTGCTAGACTTTGGAACAAATTGGGCTGCACAGCTGCCATATGTTGAATTCGCATATAACAACAGTTACCAAGCAAGTATTAGAATGGCTCCATATGAGGCCTTATATGGTAGACCTTGTAGATCTCCATTGTGTTGGGCTGAAAAGGAAGAGCGTCTTGAACTTGGGCCTCAGTTTATCAGAGAAACAACGGACAAGATCCAGATTATTCGCGAACGTCTTCAGACAGCTCAAAGTCGACAAAAGAGTTATGCAGATAAGAGGAGGCGACCTTTAGAGTTCATGATCGGAGACTTTGTGTTCTTAAAAGTGAAACCAAAACGAGGTGTATCTCGATTTGGTGTTAAAGGAAAGTTAGCACCAAGGTATACAGGACCGTTTGAGATTGTGGAACGCATTGGAACGTTGGCATACCGTTTAGACCTACCACCACAATTGTCTCATGTACATAATGTGTTTCATGTATCGATGTTGAGAAAGTATGAACCCGACCCTTCACATGTGATCATGTGGACAGATGTGCCAATTCAAGGAGATACGAATTATGAAGAAATTCCAGTTCAAATACTGGATCATGAAATAAAATTATTACGTCGTCGTGGAATTCCTCTGGTGAAAGTGATGTGGCAACACCATGATGTGGAGGAAGCCACATGGGAACTTGAATCTGAAATGAGAGAAAAGTACCCACATTTGTTTTAACATTGTAATCAATGTACGAAATTTCGAGGACGAAATTTTTATAGGAGGGGAGAGCTGTAACACCCGTATTTTTAACGGGCATAATTTTGTAAAATTTAATGAATAAAATGTGACTATTTAAAATTACTAAGTTGTTTACGATCATTTAAAAAAAATACCATTTTAGTATTTTCTTACCAAGTCTTCCTAAGAAACATTCAAAACTTACCAACACTTACTTCTACCAATCTTGTCTCCCTAAATTATTGCTCAATTATATAGACTTCTTCTCATTTTGCTAAAGGTATCCGAAGGGGACATTGAATTATTTTCCGTCAATTCATAGAAGACATGGAGATATTTTCTCAACCACCTAATTAATTATTTCCTTATCTTCTTCTATAATTCACTCCAATTATCCCCTCAATTATGTTGGCATTATTTGCTAAAAGTCTTCATGGGAGACAAGATGATATTTTCCTTTAAGACTCTTTTGTTTCTTCTTACAACTTTTCCCCGTAAACATCCCATTCCTCTTAAGCATTTTGATATCTTTTTATTTAACTATCACCACCTTCTTCTCTAGTTCTCATTCTCTCCCTTCTCACTTCAAATTTCTAACTAAAGACATAGAGCACAAAGCTCTCTTTGTGGCCAAGACAATTATAATTCCCAACCATGATCGAGGCGGTTTTAAAGTTAATTCAAGCTTGATTGATAACCCAAACTTTGGTGCTTTTCAAAGAAGTTTTGAGGTAGGTTTTCTTTAATCTAAACTTAGTTTTTAGTATGCATTTTCTCCATGTTTAATGCATAAAAATACTTTAATGGCACTAGTAGACGGGTTTACACATAACTCACTTATGAATGTGATTATACGTTGTGCTTTAGTTTTAATTGTCCTTATGCATGCCTTAGGGTCAAGGATGTGTGGAGCTAACGTTAATTGATTCCAGGATTAAAAGATTGTTGATAAGCTTGAAAGGTAGGGATTCTATTACTCATCTTTTGTGAGGTTTTTATAGAATTAAAATTGATTGTTTTGCTGCAATATATATATATCTATGTTGAACTGATATTATATGTGTATCACATATGAAACTATGACATGGACTCGTCTTGTATTGTACGGCGAGGAACGTAATGAATTGACACATGTTATAAATTGAGAAGCATGGTTAGGAAAACTAACTCTATTGATAATGATTCAATATAGAGAAATTGTGAGACATGAAGAGGGCGACGGTTACGTCCTTGGGCATGAATACCCTAAAAGGTAAAAT
This sequence comes from Artocarpus heterophyllus, assembly GCA_025403435.1. Classification (NCBI taxonomy): domain Eukaryota; kingdom Viridiplantae; phylum Streptophyta; class Magnoliopsida; order Rosales; family Moraceae; genus Artocarpus; species Artocarpus heterophyllus. The sequence continues at coordinate 4,559,441 of CM046341.1, read as the reverse complement.
AGGGGGAAGGCGATGACGCTTCCTTGGGTTGAAAGTCCCAGAACACACTGTACAGGAATTGATTTGGTGAGGACTCGGGGCTTGATGTCCCCTCACCGGAACACCCTTGGAATGTTTATAGGGTGATCAAGTGCGCCCATTTGGGTTTCGATGAGTTGAGTGATACTCAATTTAACATGGATACCTAGGAACAATGATGATTGGTAATATTTGTATAAATGTGTAATTATGACACTTGGTAATGATTAACTACGGTATCCATAAGATGTGATCATAATAAACCTCATAATCTGGAATATGATGTAACCTACTAACCATGTAGTTTTTAATGTGGTAATGGATAAACCATAAGGTGAGTCATGATTTCCCTACTGGGCATGTCGATGCTCATCCCTATCATATCTTCATATCTCAGGTGGAACTCAGTGCAACATATTTGAAGAGGAATAAGCGAAAACAATCCTGCTGTTTTCGTGTTAGAAGACCCTGTTTAATTACAACTTATCTACAACATGTAAGAGTTGTATTATTTTTTTTTATGGCTGTGTTAAGTTATTTGGGAATTGTACTATGGTGATGATGACTGTAATTATATATATTTGGTGCTACACTAAAAACTGTGGTTTGTATTTAAAACGTTTATTTTTATTTTTCTTGTTGCTTAAAGACCCATGGGCATTGTTTAATTGATTTAAATAATATAAAATTTAAAATTATTTTTATTTATTTAAAACTGTTAACCCCCACATAGGGGTGTTACAAATGCATACACCCATATGTTATTGATAATACTTAACATCTATCAATGGATTCATCATCATTGCTACCAAGGGTTTAGAATGTGACTAACCTTGAAATCAATACGATTTACGTCTTTCAACATAGACCATATCAATGAACAAAGACACTTGATGTTACTACTTAAGAACATCTACAATCCCCACAATTCTACTTATACAATATATAATTTCCTCATATAACAAAACCTTAGGTAACCAAAAGATTCACTGATACACTTAAATACAATGTACGTAACGAAATATTCCAATTTTGAGATTCATGCATTCTAGACTTTACACAGTCTCAACAGACCAAAAGTCTAACATTTATCTCTCTTAAGATTCAATACCATGATTCCCAACTTATATCATATTCCTCAAATAAATAGAACTTTTAAGAAAAGTTATTGACACTTATGTGCTCCATCGAATCCACACATAATCATTACTTAGGTTTGAATCAATTACGAAAAATTTGGCATATCTATGTCAAACTTTAAAATCAATAAATCAAGCCTTATATTTCTTATTGTTTTTCACGAGACAAAAGGCTTTTAAATCCTCTTATCTATACGAATTTCTCATCGTTTATACGAATTAAATATGCTTATAGATCCAAATATTATACGAATTTCTCATAAGCATTCTACTTATAAACTCATTCCATATAATTATCATTCTCTTATAACTATTAATACTTTCCTTCTACATAATTATTGTACTCATATAACTATTGATATTTTCATTCTATGGCCTTTCCATGTTACATCCTTTTAGACTGTATAAATCAATGTGAAGGTTCATTTTGATGATGACAATAAAAATTCAGCTTCAAAACCATCTCAAAAATATATTTTTTTAAAGTGGTGCTACACTCCCTAGGTTAACCGAACCTAGGCTCTGATACCAAAAATTCTGTAACGCCCCTATGTGGGGGTTAACAGTTTTTAATGAGATAAAATAAAAATAAATAATAAAAGTAAAACCTTAAAAATAAAATTTGCCCGGGACTTAAATGAAAACTCTCAACTCAAAAATAAAAATATAAACGATAAATAAACCACAGTTTTAATGTAGCACCTTAAATTTAATAATATAAACTGTTGTCATCATCATTTTAACCCTCAACACATTGTAATACAGTCACAGAAAGTAACAATTGATGCTTACATTATCATGAAGAACATTCTCAACAATTGAAGCAGTCCCAATGTAATATAGCTACATCACTTCCTCAACTATATTTCTCGTAGCCACCTCACACTTAGTGAGTCCTGAAAAGATATAAACATAAGGGTATGAGCAACACTATGCTCAGTAGAGAAAGCCATTACCCACCTTTAGGTTTTTATTACCACATTAAAATCTGCATGGTTAGTAAGTCACATCATATTTCAGATTATGAGGTTTATTATGATCACATCTTATGGATACCGTAGTTAATCATTACCAAGTGTCATAATTACACATTTATACAAATATTACCAATCATCATTGTTCCTAGGTATCCATGTTAAATTGAGTATCGTGGGGGTTAACAGTTTTTAATGAGATAAAATAAAAATAAATAATAAAAGTAAAACCTTAAAAATAAAATTTGCACGGGACTTAAATGAAAACTCTCAACTCAAAAATAAAAATATAAACGATAAATAAACCACAGTTTTAATGTAGCACCTTAAATTTAATAATATAAACTGTTGTCATCATCATTTTAACCCTCAACACATTGTAATACAGTCACAGAAAGTAACAATTGATGCTTACATTATCATGAAGAACATTCTCAACAATTGAAGCAGTCCCAATGTAATATAGCTACATCACTTCCTCAACTATATTTCTCGTAGCCACCTCACACTTAGTGAGTCCTGAAAAGATATAAACATAAGGGTATGAGCAACACTATGCTCAGTAGAGAAAGCCATTACCCACCTTTAGGTTTTTATTACCACATTAAAATCTGCATGGTTAGTAAGTCACATCATATTTCAGATTATGAGGTTTATTATGATCACATCTTATGGATACCGTAGTTAATCATTACCAAGTGTCATAATTACACATTTATACAAATATTACCAATCATCATTGTTCCTAGGTATCCATGTTAAATTGAGTATCACTCAACTCATCGAGACCCAAATGGGCGCACTTGATCACCCTATAAACATTCCAAGGGTGTTCCGGTGAGGGGACATCAAGCCCCGAGTCCTCACCAAATCGATTCCTGTACAGTGTGTTCTGGGACTTTCAACCCAAGGAAGCGTCATCGCCTTCCCCCTATTTTACCTTTTAGGGTATTCATGCCCAAGGACGTAACCGTCGCCCTCTTCATGTCTCACAATTTCTCTATATTGAATCATTATCAATAGAGTTAGTTTTCCTAACCATGCTTCTCAATTTATAACATGTGTCAATTCATTATGTTCCTCGCCGTACAATACAAGACGAGTCCATGTCATAGTTTCATATGTGATAATCATATAATATCAGTTCAACATAGATATATATATATTGCGGCAAAACAATCAATTTTAATTCTATAAAAACCTCACAAAAGATGAGTAATAGAATCCCTACCTTTTAAGCTTATCAACAGTCTCTTAATCCTGGAATCAATTAACGTTAGCTCCATACTCCCTTGATCCTAAGGCGTGCATAAGGACAATTAAAACTAAAGCACAACATACAACTACATTCATAAAATTTATTTTAATTTAATCTTAGAATTTCAAGAAATAACCACTGCCCATAGAGGTATTATAAAGTTTAACAATATAAATTTTCTGTCTAGGGCATATACACTTAGACTTCATACATATGCTCCAAAATAGCAACAAACGTATACTTAGGTTTAAGAACGCAAATTTGAATAATCCTTTAGTATAAAAGAAAATTTATAAATGAAAGACTAAATTTGTTCATAAGATTCTAACCTCGGATTATGGTTAGTTGGAAGCTTGAAATGGCTTCAAAACAGGTTCCTTTACTTCGGTATGACTGAAATTCTTGCTCAAATGGAGGTGATGGTGGCTGATTTTTATGGCTGCCTTGAAGAAGTTCTCTAAGTATTTTGCTTCAGCAAAGAAATGAGAAGAAGAGTGTGGGAACCGTGGAAGAGAAAGGAAGAAAAGATGAAGTCTTTGAAGAGAAGTGATGGAAACAATTATAGAGGAGACATGTTGAAGCATGTCACGGAGGAAATAAAGAAAATGAGGGTCAAGAGTAGTTGGAAAAGATATCCTTATGTCTCATCTAAAGACTTTAACACACATAATGCCAATATGACATTTTTGAGATTTATTAGAAGTTCTAAGGCTTTTTAGTAATCATACTAAATAAATATAGGAGAATTTTAGAAAACTTAAAAATAGATAAAAATAAATATTATAAAATAAATTTAAATGAAGCAATTTTTTTTTTTATACATTAAAAATTAATTTAATTACCTCAATACCCGTTAGGAGAATAACGGGTGTCACAGTCACCGTCACGTGAATACCACGAAGGCAGGGCCGAGATCTTATTTTCATTCACCATCACGTGAATGCTTACCACGAAGGTGGGCAAATAATTAAAATACAATATCAAGAATAATAATACAAAAATATTAAAAATCATCGTCTCTAAGGTAAATTAAAATATACAATTAACAGAGACGAAAATGACATCAATGCTAGGACAAGTCGTATAGTACACGCATCATACCACAGTTCTAAAGAAAATACTATTTCAATCCAAAGAGCCAGGTTTTGATCCTGGGCCCATCCTTCCTCCTCAACCTGGAAGTGGGATTTTAAAAAACAGGAAAACGTGAGCGGAAGGCTCAATAGGATAATTATTTTAAAACAGGTTATTTAAAAATAACATTTATAGATAAAATATCATTGATAATCTAATCTCAAGATCTTAATAAAAATCAATTAGTACTTACTTGAATGAAACTTGACAAACATCACCGTATGAGTTTTTGGAAATCCAAAAGGAATATCAAAATTCAATTCTTCAAAATCAATCACCAAAATCATTCTTAAAGGAAACATTTAAGAAATAAACTTTGGTCAAATAATTTAAAAGGGGCTATCAAAGAAAGGGATAGTAATATCCTACCTCATTAAAATCCAATAACGTAAGCTCTAAATAAAATCCAACGTACGCTCTACATACGTTCAAAACCTTAAAAACTGTATTTAAGATCAGAAATCATATTTAACAAATATCATTATGCTAATTTAATTATCAGTGTGCCTTCAACTCAAAATAATCATAATCCTTTTTGTAACATTTCAGAATCATCAAACATTGAAAACACTAGTAAAAACACAATTTTTTTAAGTCCACAGTCGGCCTGCCGAATACCCTGAACCGGCCTGCCGAATTGTACAGTTCGACCTGCCGACCGACCAGGACCGGCCTGTCGAACTTTCCTAGGTTCGGCCTGCCGACTAGATGAATCCGGCCTACCGAACCTTTGAATCCGGCTTGCCGAACTGGAAAAATCTGGGGACCCGAGGCTTCGAGTCTCGACCTCCCCAAGCTCAAAATTCAAATTTAAAACCTGTTTTTCAATTCCTAGATCATGAAAATCATATATAAAGCATAGAAAACCATAATAGAACACATTTAAAGCATTTTCCCCAAATTTAAATTCAATTTCACCTTTGATTTGAAAATCAAAGAAAAATACAAAAACTTGATTAATTCAATTTTTGTTCAAATAAAGCTTGAATTCATTGTAAAACAAGTCCTATAAGCTTAGATTAAACATTATCTAAGCTCATCAAAGCTCGGATTGCAAAATACAAAAAAAATTAAAAAATTGAAAAAGTTTTGAAATTTTAAAAACTAACATTGATTCAATCATTGAATCGTGTTGTGGTTGCTCAATCACGTTCCCAAGCCTCCAATCTGTTAAACCGAAGCTTGGGCTCGATTTTGAAATCGAAATTTTTGAGAGAATGAGAGAAAAAGAAAGAGACGGTGAGAGGGAAAGAGAGAGGCGAGTGAAAGAGAGAGAGAGTGATCGTGAGAAATGGGAAGGGAAAGGAAAAAGAAAAAGAAAGTTAAAGACCCAATGACATTTTTGTAAATATGGAGAAAATATGATGTAAAATGTCATTTGGTATTTTTAACATTAAAATTTAAATTTTCAAATAGGACAAATGCAACAAAATCTTTAAATGACTAAAACTATCAACAAAATTTACACTGACACACTTAATAACTAAACTTAACATAACTAACATTGCTTTAAAATTCAAGGGCGTTACAGAAAAGCTTAAAAGTATGCGTTTCTCACTTCAAAATGGTATGCAAGGAATTCAAAAGCCATTCCTTAAATGCATATCAAGCTCTTTAATCATTTATGCAAAAAATAAATAAATAAATAAACGGAATAAATAGGCTTCTTTAACATTATTATTCTATTAACATTTTTATTTTTTTTTTGTCTCTTGTATGATGAGAAGGAAAGAAGTGAAATTCATTTCTAAGAAGTGAATTGTACACCGAGTCAAACAACCATTAAACGGAAACTTTTTTCCTGGTCTATCTCATTTTCCCCTCTGCCAATAATATCATTTCATGTTTTTTTTTTTTGAAAGGAGTTATTATATATCTTTTTAAATTTTACATAACATGTGTTTATTTTGCTTTATATGGAGTATTTTAATTAACATGCATATTTATATTTTTGATAGACATTACACAATATTATAAGCGACGTAAAAAGGGATAATGACTAGGAAGAAGAGGATAGATATAGAAGGATAGAATCCATCATTTTCGGGACCATTAAACAGAATATCAATAGCATCTCTAGCCAAAAAGAATTTTAATCGCATCACAGGGGGACACCTAAAATTTTAAAAGTTTTTTTTTTTACATTATATATAAAAAGAATTTTTTAAACAAATTTAATATCCTTTAATTATCGTGTTTCTAAGGTTCAATATTATGTGTGTTTTTTAAAAGACAATATTATGTTTTTTTAATAGCATTAACATTATATAAAATTAAATAATATGTTAATCAAAAGAATGATATTAATCTGCAGGGGAAAATTTTTTATTTATATTATTGTATGAACTAGTGTCGTCTTATAATTTTCATTTTATTATTGTAAGACCCGCAATAAAGTCATATATTAATGTGTTCAAGAGTCTATTTGATAACGCAATTAAAACTAAAAGTTTGAAAAATTTAACTGTAATATGTGAGAGCATAGATCTACTTTTGCTTTTTAAAATAGCACATGAAGGCTTTATACTGTAGCAGTTGAAAAGACATTTTTTGAACGACATTGTCAAACGCTCTCTAGAAACATCATTTCAACTTATTAGTTTTGATTGTTATAATACAAAGCACTCACATAATACAATGTTTTGGTTCTAACCTATTAGTCCATATATTTTCAAACACTTTTAAAACTTGTGAAGCCTCGTGAATTGGGTTTCCAAAGCCTTTGTGAAGTTGGGGGTTATTTTGGTTAACCAATCCCCCTAAAATTAATGAATTGTAAGAGGTCATGGTGAGTATTAGGTAGACAAGTCACCAGATTGTAATTGGAGTGATCGTGTCAAAAAAATAGTTAAAATAGTGGAAGAGGGCAGGTAAAGGTCTTGCACAACGACGGTGGACTTTTTCCCTTATCTCTTTAATTTTATGCATTTGTAGTGTTTGTGCATTCGTTGTTTGAGTAATCATCTAGAAAATTCCAATAATTGTAAAAAGTTTTAAAAACTCAATTTACCCTCTCTTGAGTAGCTATTCTTAAACTAACACTATTAACCCTTAATTTTTTTTCTAACCACTCTCCCAAACAGACGCTAAATAAAATCAATATAAGAAGAAAAGTATCACAGCACTTAACATTACTTTATATGCTTAGTGGTTACAGTTGGAATTAAAAACATTCCAATTCAAGTGTTTGGCATGATGATTAGAACTATTGGTTAGAACTATAAAACTGTAGCATGTGAGAGCTTTAAACTGTAACAACTTTTTTGCTTTTACTCTAACATATGAGAATTTTATATTGTTCTTAAGTAAAAAGTTAATTTGAAACAACTAATGTCAAACAGGCTATCATAATACTCTTTTACTGTAGGAATCGAACTATGGGTCCGGGAGCATAAAGGTGCAGTTACGCGTGGTGGGTGTTTTTTAGTTTATCATCACCACACAAATAAGTTGAAGAGAGGGATTTTTTTCTTTTTGTAAAATTAGAAAGGGACATAAAAGTTATGCGTGGTGGCCGTTTTTTAGTTTATCATCACCACACAAATAAGTTGAAAGAGAGGGACCTTTTTTTTTTTAAAATTAGAAAGGGACCTCTTTATGTTTATTATATTGTATTATTGAAAGTAATACACAAATAGACTACAAAATATATATATATATATAACTAAGATCTAAATATGAAAAGTAATTAAGTAATTAACTTAAATGTAAAAACTTAATTGAGGAACAGTCAATATAACATAAAAAAAGACAAGAAGTCTTGATTCTAATAGACTAGATATAATACATATAAAAAAAGCTTAGACATATTATATTATTCTTAATTTAAATCTTTAAAATATTTGGATAATATATATATATATATATATATGTATATATAATATATTGTTCTGAGTGCATATTTATAGTTTACAATAGGTTCGTCAAGTTCTATCATCGTGGGATATCCTTCAAGTTCTATCATCGTGGGATATTCCATGTGATGCTGTCCTTATCTTATTCAAGAACGTCAGCTCCTTAATGCTTGTCACTAGCATCTGTCTGAAGCTTTTTTTTTCCGTCCCAAGGAATCTGAAATGGAGGAAGCTCTTGCACGCGATGCTTTAATGTCTTGACAATTATTGTGTGTTCACGTGAACATGTTAGAAGGTCTTTTATTAAAAGCTAGATGAGGAACTGACACATGTTGAGATTTTGAGAATAAAATTTATGAGATTATTGATGATGTCAAGAAACTGTTGAACTTAGGTTTTGTAAAATTTTCTTAGGAGAATTTTAATAGCTCTTGGGTTAAATGTGGTTGGGCATGTTACAATAAATAGTAAAAGTTTATTTTGAATTAGTCTGATTTTATAATTTTCATTTTATTATTGGAAGATCTGCAATGAAGTTAAGCCTTGGCTAGAGCCTAGAGTATTTTAGTGTGTGAGTGCATTTGATAACGTAGTCAAAACTAAAAGTTTGAACAATTTTACTGTAACACATAAGAGTTTTACACTGTAAATTATTTTTGTTTTATACAATAATATATGAGAGCCTTATACTGTAGCAGTTGGAAAGACATTTGCTGAACGACATTACCAAACGCTCTTTAGGAACACCATTTCAACTTACTAGTTTTAATTATTGTAATATAAAACTCTTATATAGCATAATGTTTTGGTTTAAACTTTATTAGTGCTTACCGCCTGAAACACACTCTTTATTCAATTAAAAAAACATTTATTCTTCTTTTTTTTTCTCTGTTCTTTTCACAACAAGATCTTATGTCAATGGTGTACTTTTTAACGGTTTGATGTGGTTAAAATGCGTCAAAATAAAAAGAATATACCGAATAAATAATTTTTTTATATAGTTCTAAGGGTTGAAAAGTCGAGTCTTGGAAGTAAAATATTCAAGCACTACCATAAATCGTCCCAAGTGTTACTGATAATTTTTATACATTGTTTTTTCTTACAAAGTATTAACACCAAAAAGCGGAGATCTGCCAAACGACCGAAATCTCCCAAATGTATGGTGACGTTATAGATGATTTTTCTTACAAAGTATTAACACCAAAAAGCGGAGATCTGCCAAACGACCGAAATCTCCCAAATGTATGGTGACGTTATAGATGATGCAAAATTGCAAATATTAACGCCTCCAGCCGGAAACTGGAGTCTCCAACCTACCCAGGAGACCGGATATTCTTATCATATTTTATACCCCTCTACTCTACCCCAAAAGGTCACACATTTTCATAGCTGTGTATATAATCTTATCTTCTCAAGTGCCCAGATCCAGAAATAGACACTGTCTGCGTTCGTGACTTGTTTTGCTATCCTATAGAGAGAAAGAGAGAGGAGAGAGAGTAAAGAAGAATGTCAGGGCCTCAGTGTTGCTCAAACCCTCCAACACTAAACCCAAGCAGTGGAACAGGACATGTTGAGAAGCTTGGTGGTCTTGACTCCTATGTCACTGGCACACCCAACTCCAAGCGTGCGGTTGTCCTTGTTTCTGATGTTTATGGTATATCTCTCTCTGGTTCAGTTAAATTTTCTTCTTTTTTCTCTTGTGGGTTTTTTATTTTGAGTTGTGAGGATTAATGGGTCCTTTTTAGATTTTTATTTTCCCTCTTGAAATGTCATAGATGTTCTTGTTTGATTTTCTCTGCAAAAATGGGGTCTTTGAAGGTGGAAAACTACATAGTTTATTGCATGTTTCATTCTTTGATTAGCAGCTTTAAGGGTGTAGCTAGTTCTGTTCTATAATTAACAAACTCTCTCTCTCTCTCTCTCTCTCTCTCTCTCTCTCTACAATGTGCTGTTGCAAGAATTTTTTTTCTTCTTAGGTGTTAGATAATTGCTCTACTCTTTTTTTTTTTTTTTTGAGTTACCTGTTCCCAATTTGGGATTTTGTTTTGAAACAAGTATTGGAATTCATAAAGAAAGTCATAATGAGATTGTGGATTATATATCATATTAAACCTGCTCTGATGGCACCTTCTGTTGTTTGATCTTCAAATAACATTTAAATGATTCAATTATTGCAGGTTATGAAGCGCCAAACTTGAGGTATATGGATTTTCCATACCTGTTTTCTGCAGTTACATTTCTGGGTTGTTTTAATCTTCCATATTAATTTCATGGAATGTAGAATTTTTTTTTTGTCAATTTAGAATGTCAGATTCCATTAGATATAATGCTTGGAAGGCATGATTCCAGTTGGTACTTGGGTACTTAGATCAGCATTGGAATAAAATCCATTCTTTTGTTTCTTGTGTTTTGTTTTTGTATTGTTGTATTCTCTCTTGGAAACTAATGCCAGCTTTTTTTTTTTTTTTTTTTGTGTGTAAAGGAAGCTGGCAGACAAGATTGCGAATGCCGGATTCTTTGTGGCTGTTCCTGACTTCATACACAGTGATCCTTTTGTGCCAGGTGATGCTAGCAGGCCTATAACAGTTTGGATAAAAGACCATGGAACGGTTAGTTGAGATTCTTTGGCTGCTCTAGTAAGTTTTGGGGGAAGGCAAAGACCTCTTATGCTATAACGTGAACTTGTTGCTGAATTTCATCCGAAAATAATATTTTTCTGTAATATATGAATATTTTTTACATGATCAGCTCTCTTCAAAGATGAGTCTGAATTCAGTTTCTATGAAAGTGTCCGGGATAATTTTATTTCTGCTATTGTATTTTTGCTTAAGTTTCTAATAATTATCTGTTGCAAGTTCATGTGTAAATCTTGGAGTATAAAGTCTTTTACCTCGTTTGATAGGATAAGGGATTTGAAGAAGCAAAATCAGTAATCGAAGATTTAAAAAGTAAAGGTTTTTCTTCTGTAGGCGCTGCTGGATTTTGTTGGGGTGGTAAGTTTGTGATCCACAGGCTTCTTTGTTTCACTATTCTGGATATTATTTGAATCTTTTTGCAATACGATTGACAACTTTATTAATACAATCCATATTAAGAATTTCTGCTGACCCAATAAATCCTGAGAATAGTATGGATCGCGCATGTATTTGCTCAACGGTCCAAAATACAATGAATTTTTTGGGTAACATCAAAATATTGGATACGACAACGTTAAAAATCCTTTCTTCATTGTTTTGGAAATCTTCTTCCGAGGTTATTTTTTGAGTCAAAACTGCTACTTCAGTCAACAACTATTTTTTGTAAAACGCATATAGTTATTTGTTGATTAAGCTGACTCGGAGAATATATGATCTCAGCCAAGGTTGTAATTGAACTTGCAAAGCTCAACAACTTTATCCACGCTGGTGCACTCTTACATCCTTCCTTCGTCACTGTAGACGATGTCAAAGGTAAGCTCCCAGCTATTAAGTATTTTAGAAATTAAAATCATACTTTAAAGAAAATGCAATTTTGGGTGGCACATATTGGTGTAAAGCAACTTCGAAAATGATATTCTTGATTCTTAATGTTGGAGGACTTCATTCACTGAAACCATTGTTTCTGCCTCTCAAGTTTCATATATTCACCAGCACCTTAGGGGAGAGAGAGAGAGAGAGAGAGTTTAACAGTGTTGATGGTTTAAAAATATTTTCAGAGGTTAAGGTCCCACTTGCCATACTTGGAGCTGAGAATGACCAACTTTCTCCCCCAGAGCTCGTGAAAAAATTTGAGGAGGTCTTAGGTGCAAAGCCAGAGGTACGAACATCCTCCATTAAAATAATATCCAATAAGTTTTCTTTATTTTCCTTTGCGTCTTTACCGAACTACTCTTGTTCGTTGCAGACACCCTTTTTCCTCAGTAGGCCTTCTGCGTTTCCTGTATTTAGACTACTTTGTGATTGTCATAATCATGATAGGGTTAATGCTTTTCAGTTCTCTTCAACTTAAAGATGTTTTTTCATGTACAGATTGATTACTTTGTGAAGATATATCCGGGTGTCGCACACGGTTGGACTGTCAGATACGATTTTAAGGATGAAGCAGCTTCTAAGCGTGCAGACGAGGCTCACCGGGACTTGTTGGGGTGGTTCATCAGGCTTCTTAAGTGAAGGCCTTCATAGCCAGCTGGTACTTTAATTTTTACCTTAATATCACCTAGGAGAAGCACTAGTATGGAATACTATGGATCTATGGGCTACTTCCTTTGTCAGCCATGTTTTGAATAAGTAGTTTGGACTTTCTATGTACCGTAGTTGTGTTTGAAGAACTGGGCTAGTGTTAGGTATGTGTGTGTGTAAAGGATCTGGATATGCACGTTGATAATAAATTTCTGATATGATAGCTTTGTTGAGGATTATATGGTCATTGGAGTTCCAAAACTGATATGTTAGCCACCCGTTATATTGGTGGAGCCCCACATGGGTTATAGGCCCGGGCAGGCCAGCCCAACGGAAGATGAACTAGGTGCGAGTGGCCCAATGGACGCTCCAACTCATTTGACATCTCTAAGTGAATACAGAACAAACAAAATATATCATTGGGTTGCCTTTGAGGATTATCTAATTATTGGAGTTCCAACAATGACATGTTTTAGCCACCTGTTATAGGCTGCAGCCTGCAGCCCCACACGGCTCACAGGGTGGGTTAGGTCTGTCCAATTGATCAAGCTGAGCATCCCAACAGCACTCCAACTTGTTTTCCATGTCCAAAGACATGGAACAGAGAACCAAGACAAAGCTCATTGGATTGCCTTTTAGCTAGATTTGGTTTGTAGTTTGAACCGTAGTTTGTAGTGTTTTTCCTCGCAAGAATTTGAATTTAACCACTTGCAATCCCCCACGGGTTAGGGACTCAGACCATTGGAGAACTTACTAAAGCCAAATGACCTAATAGACAGCCTAACTTGTTTGACATCTCTAAGCGCCTGTTTTGAGAGTCGGTTTCAATCATCTTTTTTTTTTTTTAGTTCAAACCAAAATCATTGCTCGGCCTATCATGATTCAAATTATAAATTATGGTTCAAATCCACTTTTTTGGTTTAAACTAACTAAAATCAACATTTTGATAAATTTACCAAATACAAGTTGAAACTATAAATCATGGTTCAATTTAATTTTTGGGTAAATAGCTCTAGAGGTCACTGAGCTTATAACATTGTGACAATTTGATTCTAAAATTAATTTAATAGACTAAAATAGTGATGGCCAACACAATGACGCTATGACAATGCAATGTCATAGTGTGGCTAGTTAGGTGAGATAACTAATGGGCAGCTACAAAGTGGTTTTGTTGCAAATAGGGTGTAGCAATGGGCTCACACTAGGCCAGTGCTATGGAAAGGAGTGTCACAGGTTGAATGCCATCATAATATTTTTCTTTCAAATTTTAATAATGACTAATAGATAAGATTGATTTTGCTATTAAAAATTAATTTAAGGACTATTTCAACCTATTAAATCAGTTCAAGAATGAAGTTGTCACTATATTAAAAGTTTAACGACTATTTTAATCTATCAAATTAATTCAATAATTAAATTGTCACATCATTAAAAATTTAAAGACCTTCAGAGCTATTAACCCTTAAATTTTTTTTACCGTTGTTCCAGACAGACGTTAAATAAAATCAATAAAAGAAGAAAAGAAGTGCCACAGTGCTTAACATTACTTATGCTTGTGGGTTGACATTACTTAGAGTCCGTTTGGTTCAAGTATTTAAATAAAGTATTTGAATGAAAATTTAAATTTTTATGAGAGAAAATACTGTAGCAAAATGATTCGAACCGTAATTCGAACCACGAAAGAAACGGGCTCTTAGTATTTAAATAAAGTATTTGAATGAAGATTTAAATTTTTATGAGAGAAAATACTGTAGCAAAATGATTCGAACCGTGATTCGAACCACGAAAGAAACGGGCTCTTAGTACTTACGCTTAATGGGTACAGGTGGAATTAAAAAAGAAATTCCAATCTTGGTCTTTTGGAACAGAAGGTTCTCGCAGTGCCTTGTCACTGTAGGAATCAAACTTTGGGTCCAGGAGCATGAAGGTTCAGTTATGCGTGGTAGCTGTTATTTAGTTTATCATCACCACACAAATAAGTTGAAGAGAGGGACTTTTTAAAAAAAAGATAAAAATTAGAAAGGAATCTTATATGTTTTATTGTATTGTATTATGTATGTTTCTAGCTTCAAATGAAATAGAGTGTAGACACATCAAACCAACAAAAACCCACAACATCATTTTTATGGAAGTGGGGAATATGATGTGCTAACAACGTGAGAAGGATTTGGATAAGGTACTAACTACATAAGTGAAGATCAAACATGCTACTGATTTAATTTTTTTTTTTTTTTTTTTTTTTTATAAGTAGGGTTCTAACTTCCAAATCAATACATTTCTTGTTAATTTGACTTTCCAAATCTTTTTTTTTTTATTTTTTTTTCTAAATTCCTAAAAACCACAACATCCTCACTAAAATCAGCTCTTCAAGATGATTACACCAATATATAACAATAATGAGTGTTGAGCAGAAAAGAAAAATATTAAAGGAATCCATGTCTACATTTTTGAAACTTTTGACGGGTTTATTGGTGCTTTACGTAGTATAATAAGAGAAATAAAAGTCGTGATTTTTAATTATCATTTGTCAAGACTGCTTTTTAGCCAAAAAAAAATTTGTCAAACAGTTTTTTAGGAAAAAAGAGCTAAATAGTATATTTTTTTTAATATTCATTGTAGATTTTATATTTTAAAATATTTAGTAAATAACATATTTGCAGTAGATGATTTATGTACAAGGTATGTTTATGGCAAATTTATCTTGTAACTGTAAATATGCTATTTGTTATAGATTTAAAATCTAATATTTATCATAAACATTTAAAAAAATGTCTCATTTGTTATTATTTTATTTTTTTTATAATTTGTTGAAATAACATAAAATAAAATATAGATAAGAACCTTTTTTTTGGTGGAACGGTATATGCTATTTAAGATTCTAAAATAATTCATGTGATTTTAAGAGGCCTTATAAAAGGGGCAATGTAGATCCTTGCTTGTTTATACTTTTAGTAATATTTGAAAGCAACAACAAATTTTTAACATAACGCGTTCTTTAATAAGGTAATTAAGCTTTGTTGGTATCTTGGTCCAATAAAAATTATAAAGCTCTCAATAGATTCAGGAAAAAACAAAAAATTATTAAAATGTAAAGCTCTTATATGCTACAGTTCTTAAACTAATATTTTCAGTTTCAACCGCTACTTTCAAATACCGATTCTGTCAAAAAAGTTTAACTCATAAAAAAATAAAATAAAAAATAAAAAACCAACTTAATCTAAACACTAAGGATTCGTTTGGTGCACAAGTTTAGAATCCTATGGTTTTATAAGGTGTTTAGGAAAGTAGTTTAAACCATTAGTTTGGGTTTGACAACTATAACATGTGAGAGTTTTATACTGTTTACGGTTCAAACCATTGGTTTGAACTACTCTTTCAAACACTTATTAGAACTTTATGGTTTAAATGGTGGTTTTGAATCGGCATTTGGAATGTAAAGGTTTAAAACAATAACAAAATATCACATTATATTTAAAACAAGAATTGATGTTTATAAAACTATGGTTTATGAAAGAAAAACGAGAATGAGAATAGTTTTAACTGTAGAAAAAAGTTCGAGGTTCAAACTTCAGGAGGGCAAAGTAACGAGAATAAAATATCACATCAAGTTTAAAACAATAACTTATGTTTAGAAACTATGGTTAATAAAAAGACAATAAAAATGAGAATGATTTCTACTGTAGAAATGGTTCAAATCGTGTAAACTTAAACGAATCAAAGTTTAGATTTTTGAGGTTTTAATCGGTTTAAAACTGCATCTATGATATAAATTAGTTTTAATTATTACTTTTAAATGTTAAGTTGAATCATTTTTATGGTTTAAACTGGGTTAAACTGATTTTAAGCTGGGTTAAACGGATTTAAACCAACCTACAAAGTTCCAAACGAGGTGCAACGAGGAAGAAGGTGCAAAGCAACACACGACCATGGTTATCAAAGTTGGGCGGTCCCCTAAGTGAACGGTCAGGATCTTTTGCGATAATGGGCCCGGAAAAGTTTGTGCTCTTATCATGATCATGTTGAGTAGGAGGGGTCCACGCGCGTCCGGTGCATGTGGAAGACGCGCTTGGTTAGTCCTCGACGCAACGGGCCAATTTCGCTTGGCTTTCTCAGCACGTGGGTCCCACCGTGACAATGCCACTCTGTCACATCACCGGCATAGCGCGTGGAATAAGCGGTGCTGCATTTTATATTATTCTTAGAGTTTGCCCTTTGTCTTCGGCTAATCACAAGATTTTCCACTTGCAGCTTTCAATGCCATTAATGCCCCTGTCGTTTTTTGTTATTACAAGTATACCATTTTCGACTTTAATCTTTTTCACAATTTTTTTTTAACATTTTTATAGCTAAAAAAAAGTAATGCAGATATTTTATTTGTTTTATTATTTTCTTCTATGTCACTCTTGTTTGCTACGTTAAATTATTTTAGAAATTATTGTAATTACAACTATAATGGTCTAAATAATAATGGCAGCACTCCTTTTGATTTGAAAACATTGTTTACAAAACAGTTGAAGATAATTTAATTTTTTTCTTGAGGATATCATTTGTTTCATATTAATAATGTCTAAATAATGCTATTGTATTTGTGTGCTATGAATTGTTAAGCAATCGCATCATATGATTAAGCCAGCGCATTATATTGATTACAATTTTTTTTAAAGAATTATTGATTACAATTTTTAATATCTTTCAAAGTAGAACATGCTTAAATAGATAACAATGCATCATATATATTATTATTATTATTCCAAAAGGTGTCTTTATGTTAATTGGTATAATCACTAAATCACTAATTATGCAAGGCATAGTTTGCTTGTACAAATATGTGTTTGCACCATGTGACTACTTGAACAAAGCAACGTGTTAAAAACATTACATTTGGATTATTGAAGCTTGTATTGCTGTATTAGTATTATTGATCGGTTTACTAGACTGAGTCCATATTTGTTGTTTCATTTTTTTTATCTCTTTAATTGTCCCTTTTATTATTTATTCGATACATTATTTAAACTCAACAACTTACAAACATAAATAGGACCTAAATATTGAAAGTAATTAAGCACTTAACTTAATTCAAAACTTAATTGAGGGACAGTCAAGAGGACATAAAAATGGGACAACAAGTCTTGATTCTAATAGACTTTGATATAATACACATAAAAAACCTTAGATATATTATATAATTCTTATTTTAAATCCTTAAAATATTTGGATAATATATTGTAATATAATATATATTGTTATGAGTGCATATTCATAGTTTACAATAGGTTCTTCAAGTTCTATCATCCTGGGATATCCCATGTGATGCACATGCATAGCAGAGTTACAATGAATAGTAAATGTTTATTTTGATCTAGGTGCATTACAATGAACTTGCTCCTACTTCCGAGAACCAATGGACAGATCCCAATCTTTTTGCACCAAATGCTACTGTATTTGTTTAACATTTACTCTGCCCAAACATACAAGAGTATTGGGAGAATTATGCCAATTCATTGATTTTTGTTCCCCTAAAGTGGTTATAGAATGGCAAATAAACCCTCCAAGTGCCAGCCTATCATGGTTCATGAAAGATCAAGTAAAGTGAAGGAAATACACTCGGACCTATATATTCGGACGGGTTTAGGTTTTTTAAAATTTTTTGTAGTAAATACGTATAGAACGGTCCGACATGTTTGGTTCATCATATTAGACCTTTTTTTTTTTGTTAACAGGGAGAGTTGACTCGATACGTTTTTCTTAAGTTATTTGTTTGCATTTTCATGCAGGCTTTTTATGGACTAAGTTAGATCGAATGACATATTATTATGATGTAGTTTAGGCTCAAACCTGTGTTTTTCTTTTTTAGGAAAAGAAGAAAATCATTCAATATTTTGTTTAAAGAGTTACATAATATGTCTATTCACCCTATTGAAATTTGACTTACATTCTATTGCTATCCTATCTAAGCCGTTAAAACATTTAGTTTGCAAGAAATATTACTAATTAGTGTTTTTGAATTTTAGATTTCAATTATATTAACTAATTTGAATATTATTATATTTTGATGTGATTATGTTACAATTAGAAATTCAAAACAATTGTTACAATTAGGTATTCCACGTCATAAAAGGTCCCTCTAGTAAGTATTTTACCTACAAAACTTTTTAACTAGTTTCTGACTTAATGATTTGACATAATTGAGACCGTAGAATATCAAACTCTAGTGTCTCTAGACCATAGAATACAAAATGTTTGTGCCTCCACTCTAAAAATTTAATCATCCAATAGACTCATAAAAAAAAGTACAACAGATGCTACGTTAGTGTATCCGAAACTTTAATAAACATCTTTCATTTTTATAATGAGCATTAGGGATGTCATTTTACCTTTGTGCCCTATAGGAATCCGCCATTAATAACGTGGAACGAGTGACTATTAAGGAAGTTTAGGTACAGATGAGACCAACTGTCTCGAATCTAGGTCAAGGCAGGGATGAAAAACGCGCCTTGGTCCCACCGCATCCTAATGTATTTATTTCAGAAAGAGTATACATATTCTTTATTCTTTGAAAAACTATGTATTTTGTATTAACTCTAATTCTAGTATGATATATTTTATGATTACATGCATAATATAACGATAAATCCGTATCTGACATTACTAAAAGACGAATAGTTTAAATCCCTATCATAAGTTTTAAAAGATGATTATTTTGTTGAAGCTTCTTTCGTTTTGTGAAAATATTGAATTGAA
This sequence comes from Artocarpus heterophyllus, assembly GCA_025403435.1. Classification (NCBI taxonomy): domain Eukaryota; kingdom Viridiplantae; phylum Streptophyta; class Magnoliopsida; order Rosales; family Moraceae; genus Artocarpus; species Artocarpus heterophyllus. Next base: position 4,540,166 of record CM046341.1, on the reverse strand, counting down.
TTTAAGATGACTTATTCAACTTTTTGTCGACGAGAAACAATTTCGATAAGGATTGAAGCGAGTACAAAAAAGTTCACTATAGAAGATTCCTCGACTCTAGTCTTGCCGTTTCTTGTCATGAATGGGGGCAGAGATGATGATGGTTTTGGAAGGAGGGTATAGGACGAAGAAATGTTTTGGCCTTGCCACATTGCCATTCATACCTGTAACGCCCCTATATGGGGGTTAACAGTTTTTAATGAGATAAAATAAAAATAAATAATAAAAGTAAAACCTTAAAAATAAAATTTGCCCGGGACTTAAATGAAAACTCTCAACTCAAAAATAAAAATGTAAACGATAAATAAACCACAGTTTTAATGTAGCACCTTAAATTTAATAATATAAACTGTTGTCATCATCATTTTAACCCTCAACACATTATAATACAGTCACAGAAAGTAACAATTGATGCTTACATTATCATGAAGAACATTCTCAACGATTGAAACAGTCCCAATGTAATATAGTTACATCACTTCCTCAACTATATTTCTCGTAGCCACCTCACACTTAGTGAGTCCTGAAAAGATATAAACATAAGGGAATGAGCGACACTATGCTCAGTAGAGAAAGCCATTACTCACCTCTATCATTACCACATTAAAATCTGCATGGTTAGTAAGTCACATCATATTTCAGATTATGAGGTTTATTATGATCACATCTTATGGATACCGTAGTTAATCATTACCAAGTGTCATAATTACACATTTATACAAATATTACCAATCATCATTGTTCCTAGGTATCCATGTTAAATTGAGTATCACTCAACTCATCGAAACCCAAATGGGCGCACTTGATCACCCTATAAACATTCCAAGGGTGTTCCGGTGAGGGGACATCAAGCCCCGAGTCCTCACCAAATCGATTCCTGTACAGTGTGTTCTGGGACTTTCAACCCAAGGAAGCGTCATCGCCTTCCCCCTATTTTACCTTTTAGGGTATTCATGCCCAAGGACGTAACCGTCGCCCTCTTCATGTCTCACAATTTCTCTATATTGAATCATTATCAATAGAGTTAGTTTTCCTAACCATGCTTCTCAATTTATAACATGTGTCAATTCATTATGTTCCTCGCCGTACAATACAAGACGAGTCCATGTCATAGTTTCATATGTGATAATCATATAATATCAGTTCAACATAGATATATATATATTGCGGCAAAACAATCAATTTTAATTCTATAAAAACCTCACAAAAGATGAGTAATAGAATCCCTACCTTTTAAGCTTATCAACAGTCTCTTAATCCTGGAATCAATTAACGTTAGCTCCATACTCCCTTGATCCTAAGGCGTGCATAAGGACAATTAAAACTAAAGCACAACATACAACTACATTCATAAAATTCATTTTAATTTAATCTTAGAATTTCAAGAAATAACCACTGCCCATAGAGGTATTACAAAGTTTAACAATATAAATTTTCTGTCTAGGGCATATACACTTAGACTTCATACATATGCTCCAAAATAGCAACAAACATATACTTAGGTTTAAGAACGCAAATTTGAATAATCCTTTAGTATAAAAGAAAATTTATAAATGAAAGACTAAATTTGTTCATAAGATTCTAACCTCGGATTATGGTTAGTTGGAAGCTTGAAATGGCTTCAAAACAGGTTCCTTTACTTCGGTATGACTGAAATTCTTACTCAAATGGAGGTGATGGTGGCTGATTTTTATGGCTGCCTTGAAGAAGTTCTCTAAGTATTTTGCTTCAGCAAAGAAATATGAAGAAGAGTGTGGGAACCGTGGAAGAGAAAGGAAGAAAAGATGAAGTCTTTGAAAAGAAGTGATAGAAACAATTATAGAGGAGACATGTTGAAGCATGTCACGGATGAAATAAAGAAAATGAGGGTCAAGAGTAGTTGGAAAAGATATCCTTATGTCTCATCTAAAGACTTTAACACACATAATGCCAATATGACATTTTTGAGATTTATTAGAAGTTCTAAGGCTTTTTAGTAATCATACTAAATAAATATAGGAGAATTTTAGAAAATTTAAAAATAGATAAAAATAAATATTATAAAATAAATTTAAATGAAGCAATTTTTTTATACATTAAAAATTAATTTAATTACCTCAATACCCGTTAGGAGAATAACGGGTGTCACAGCTCTACCCCCCTTAAAGAAATTTCGTCCTCGAAATTTAAGTCATCGTATCTCCACTTATTTACTTGCATAATAAATCTTACTCCTAAATCCTTCAATAAGAGTATTTCTGACAAGTTTCAACTTGTAACACCGTATAATAGTCTAAGAATCTGATCAGGCATACATATTGACCATACCATGATTCCAGTCCTTCATTGTCCATGGACTGTGATTTACAATCACATTTAAGGAGATTGCCAGAGAAATTTTATATACTTCATCTTTAGGTTCCTTTTCCTTTTTGAGTAAGGAAAAGTCAAATATATTTGATTTCATACCTCAACTAATAAACTAAAACATAATCATAAAACATATATCACAAACACTTTTATTCAAAACTATACATTAAACTTATTCATAGAGATATTAAACGGAATCTCAGAGTTGCAAACATACCCGACATATTTTTCATTAAACAGCTATCCTCATGACACAAACATTCAACCCAAATAATATACTCATATTTCATATGGAATATCCCCATAACTGACTCTGGTACTTCCACATAATATTAACAGAATATTACACATTACAAACATAATACGGATACGTTTCGAGAGTACAAGGCACTCCGTATACCAGCTATCCATATCATGCATGCTTAGAGGATACAAAAACATCGATAAACAAAAGATCGGACCTTAAGAAGGATGCGTTTCGAGAGCATCAAGTACTCCGTATCCAGCCATCCCGGCATTAGGCTCAATGAATCTAAAAGATTGAACAACGACGTACCACAAGAAACACAGAATACAAGGCAAACGGTTATTCGTAACACACGAAATACGGACACACATGCCTACATGCCAGAGATAAAACAAAAAGATTACAGATGGAGATTCAAATCAATTGGCCGCTCCCGGCTTTCCCTTTCCCATTCAAGCTTGGATGTTGCAGTGTCGGATTCTGGATGTATGATTTGCATTTTATCTATCAATTCCTCAGCTGTTGAAGCAGTAACAAAGATTTGTCTCTCCGATTCTGTAGTGATGTTTTCTTCCACAGCGTAATCTAGAAATTTCAAAAGACCGTCATAAAAACCCTTTACGTTCAGCAGTCCCAAAGGTTTGGAATAAAAGCCCAACAATTGCCCACAAGCAACTATAAATATTTCCTCAAGAGTACCTAGACCACCAGGTAATGCTATAAAAGCATCAGAATTATAGATTATGTCTTTAAAATTTTTAGGGATACTCCTGACTCCTTCTCCCTTACCTATGGCTTCCTTACAAAGGTTTCCTTCAACTGGAATATGAGGCCAAATTCTTACATCAGTAGCGTCGCTAGACCTAGCTGCTAGTGCCATATTTACCATCATTTTTATACTACCACCCCCATAGATTATGTTAATCTTCTTGCGTGCTAGGACTTGCCCTAAGTGATTTGCAGCTTCTAAATAAGCTTTATCTTTTCCAAGGCTGGAACCACAAAAGACACAGACATTCTTTATTTTCTTCGTGGACTGGGAGGTAGACATATTTGGTTTATAGAAGTGGTTGCTTAATGTCTGCTCCACTTAGACTTCGGGTTCTACATAAGTTTTTAAAGATGAGAAATATACAAAAAGGGCTAAAGAGATAGACGAGTAGGTAATGAAAAGGTAATCCAAAGATTTAAACAAAATCTTGTGCGGATAAGAAAGTAAGATAAGGTGATTGATAGTTTACAGAAAATCTGATTCACTTTTTGAAAAAGATTAGACTCTAATTGTATAACTTTTGACAATTGAGAACAATTCGACAGAAGACCCTCTTGACACAACTGTAGACTTTTTGACAAATATACACCAAGTCTAGAAATTTAATATAAACGACAAATACTGTAGAACTTTTGAAATTTGAGACACAAATCTTGAAATATCCGGATAAGCTTTTCAAAATTCAAACATATTACTGTACCGTATGTAACGTGTCTGATAAGATAATATATTTTATTATATATATATTTAAGAAAATCATAAATTAAATAAGATATTAACACTTACTGTATCAATCTAATAATCACAATTATTTCAAACACAAAAGCAAATATTCTGAGTAAAAGAAAAACACAAACTGTTGAACATCAGCTAAAACTGCTTCAAATAAGTAAAGACTAAATAACCTTTATAGAGCGATGACTTATTCCCCATCCAGTTTTCTTATGGTTTGGCAAACAGGATCTAGAAATACCATATTCCTGAGGCGTTGTCTTTCTGTATAAAATTTAGGCCAGAGTTTAAAAATAGCTCCTTGAACATATCCACTAGGGTGACCGTGGAGAGGAGGATGGATGCTATCCAAGTTCTCCTTTGAAAGTCCATCCCTACAAAACCTTATTTTATCCTCTCTATTCGTAGACATATAACCAGGTGAAGTACATTTACCGTTACAATTTTGTCTTCCACATTTGTTACAAGTGACCACGATGGCACGAGCTCTTCTTTTCATTGCACTACGACTGGTACCTGTTCCTGGTAAACCGACATCTTGACTAAAGTCACTCGGACGGATTTTCCCCTCTATTAACATTCTCACATCACAAGGGATACCAAAACGCATAAGAATCCACAACCGAGTAATTCTAGCCTTGTATTTCTTTCTGAGAATCTTTTGGGAGAGTGATGGGAAATACTTTCTCAGGTGTTGGTACTTTGGGTCCATGATGAGATGAAAGAAGAGTAAATAGAAAGGAAAAATTAAGATAGTAAATTGCAGAATCCTAGAATTCCTTCTTCTTTTAGAGAAAAAGAAGAATTTTTAATGAAAAAGAAGAGGATTTGCGATTTAGAGAGAAAATAACAAATTAAGAGAGAAAAAGTGAACTCGGAGAAATAAGCTCCTATGCACAGTAAACGTATATATAAACAATGATTAAACCACTGTATATGACACGTATAGAGACCACGTGGGAGAGACAGTGTGAATCAAACTGATTTAAGATTTGAACTAGGCCCAAATGTTCTAAGTTGAAAATGGTCAAGTTGTTTCGGGCCTTAACACATTTAGAACAAGTTAAATAACAAACATAAAATTGAAAACCAATTCGTATGAATCTTAAACCCAATTCAAAGCCCACTATAGATAAAGTTAACTATAAACAACAAATCTAATTTAACGACAACAAGGATCTTCCTAAATGATATTTAAAATCATTTCATAACAACACAATCTTCCAGCAACTCAAATGATTTTGTTTTAATCAAAACTTTATTGAACAATACATACACCCATATGTTATTCATAATACTTAACATCTATCAATGGATTCATCATCATTACTACCAAGGGTTTAGAATGCGACTAACCTTGAAATCAATACGATTTACGTCTTTCAACGTAGACCATATCAATGAACAAAGACACTAGATGTTACTACTTAAGAACATCTACAATCCCCACAATTCTACTCATACAATATATAATTTCCTCATATAACAAAACCTTAGGTAACCAAAAGATTCACTGATACACTTAAATACAATATACGTAACAAAATATTCCAATTTTGAGATTCATGCATTCTAGACTTTACACAGTCTCAACAGACCAAAAGTCTAACATTTATCTCTCTCAAGATTCAATACCATGATTCCCAACTTATATCATATTCCTCAAATAAATAGAACTTTCAAGAAAAGTTATTGACACTTATGTGCTCCATCGAATCCACACATAATCATTACTTAGGTTTGAATCAATTACGAAAAATTTGGCATATCTATGCCAAACTTTAAAATCAATAAATCAAGCCTTATATTTTTTTTTTTATTGTTTTTCACGAGACAAAAGGCTCTTAAATCCTCTTATCTATACGAATTTCTCATCGTTTATACGAATTAGATATGCTTATAGATCCAAATATTATACGAATCTCTCATAAGCATTCTACTTATAAACTCATTCCATATAATTATCATTCCCTTATAACTATTAATACTTTCCTTCTATATAATTATTGTACTCATAAACTATTAGTATTTTCATTCTATGGCCTTTCCATGTTACATCCTTCTAGACTGTATAAATCAATGTGAAGGTTCATTTTGATGATGACAATGAAAATTCAGCTTCAAAACCATCTCAAAAATATATTTTTTTAAAGTGATGCTACACTCCCTAGGTTAACCGAACCTAGGCTCTGATACCAAAAATTCTGTAACGCCCCTATATGGGGGTTAACAGTTTTTAATGAGATAAAATAAAAATAAATAATAAAAGTAAAACCTTAAAAATAAAATTTGCCCGGGACTTAAATGAAAACTCTCAACTCAAAAATAAAAATGTAAACGATAAATAAACCACAGTTTTAATGTAGCACCTTAAATTTAATAATATAAACTGTTGTCATCATCATTTTAACCCTCAACACATTATAATACAGTCACAGAAAGTAACAATTGATGCTTACATTATCATGAAGAACATTCTCAACGATTGAAACAGTCCCAATGTAATATAGTTACATCACTTCCTCAACTATATTTCTCGTAGCCACCTCACACTTAGTGAGTCCTGAAAAGATATAAACATAAGGGAATGAGCGACACTATGCTCAGTAGAGAAAGCCATTACTCACCTCTATCATTACCACATTAAAATCTGCATGGTTAGTAAGTCACATCATATTTCAGATTATGAGGTTTATTATGATCACATCTTATGGATACCGTAGTTAATCATTACCAAGTGTCATAATTACACATTTATACAAATATTACCAATCATCATTGTTCCTAGGTATCCATGTTAAATTGAGTATCACTCAACTCATCGAAACCCAAATGGGCGCACTTGATCACCCTATAAACATTCCAAGGGTGTTCCGGTGAGGGGACATCAAGCCCCGAGTCCTCACCAAATCGATTCCTGTACAGTGTGTTCTGGGACTTTCAACCCAAGGAAGCGTCATCGCCTTCCCCCTATTTTACCTTTTAGGGTATTCATGCCCAAGGACGTAACCGTCGCCCTCTTCATGTCTCACAATTTCTCTATATTGAATCATTATCAATAGAGTTAGTTTTCCTAACCATGCTTCTCAATTTATAACATGTGTCAATTCATTATGTTCCTCGCCGTACAATACAAGACGAGTCCATGTCATAGTTTCATATGTGATAATCATATAATATCAGTTCAACATAGATATATATATATTGCGGCAAAACAATCAATTTTAATTCTATAAAAACCTCACAAAAGATGAGTAATAGAATCCCTACCTTTTAAGCTTATCAACAGTCTCTTAATCCTGGAATCAATTAACGTTAGCTCCATACTCCCTTGATCCTAAGGCGTGCATAAGGACAATTAAAACTAAAGCACAACATACAACTACATTCATAAAATTCATTTTAATTTAATCTTAGAATTTCAAGAAATAACCACTGCCCATAGAGGTATTACAAAGTTTAACAATATAAATTTTCTGTCTAGGGCATATACACTTAGACTTCATACATATGCTCCAAAATAGCAACAAACATATACTTAGGTTTAAGAACGCAAATTTGAATAATCCTTTAGTATAAAAGAAAATTTATAAATGAAAGACTAAATTTGTTCATAAGATTCTAACCTCGGATTATGGTTAGTTGGAAGCTTGAAATGGCTTCAAAACAGGTTCCTTTACTTCGGTATGACTGAAATTCTTACTCAAATGGAGGTGATGGTGGCTGATTTTTATGGCTGCCTTGAAGAAGTTCTCTAAGTATTTTGCTTCAGCAAAGAAATATGAAGAAGAGTGTGGGAACCGTGGAAGAGAAAGGAAGAAAAGATGAAGTCTTTGAAAAGAAGTGATAGAAACAATTATAGAGGAGACATGTTGAAGCATGTCACGGATGAAATAAAGAAAATGAGGGTCAAGAGTAGTTGGAAAAGATATCCTTATGTCTCATCTAAAGACTTTAACACACATAATGCCAATATGACATTTTTGAGATTTATTAGAAGTTCTAAGGCTTTTTAGTAATCATACTAAATAAATATAGGAGAATTTTAGAAAATTTAAAAATAGATAAAAATAAATATTATAAAATAAATTTAAATGAAGCAATTTTTTTTATACATTAAAAATTAATTTAATTACCTCAATACCCGTTAGGAGAATAACGGGTGTCACAATACCGAGTGTCACTAACTAACCTCTAGTACCCACCATAAAGGTCCGTTTGATAGTGTTTTTAAAATATGTGAAAATGATTTTGTTTTGAAAAATGAAAATTTTTGAGGAATTGTTCTAAAAGTATTTTTAAAATTTTGTCTCAAAAAATATGCAAAAATATTTCCAAAAATTTTCAAAACAAAACCAAACGGGGTAATTCGACTTATTCAAAGTGATATGATAGACAAGAGATTATCATAAGTATGAGTTTTATAAAAAGCACTCTAAGACTATTTCCAAAACACTTATTTAATATTCATTAATCTTTATGTTTTGAGAGTTTTGTTAGAACTTAAGTTTGTGAACCAGAAAATATAATATATGAGACCTTTACGTTATATTTTATTTCTTATGATCACTGTAGTATGTGAGACGGTTACTTTATAGCAACTAAAATTTTAGTTAGAACTGATTTTATCAAACACTCTTATAAAAACTATTATTTTAATTGTTAGGCTAACTTTTTAATGACTAAATTAAAGTGACTACGCTTAAAATTTATATCGTACAAGACAAAACTGCTACAACTCACAGATTATAATAGTCAGAAAATTAATCTAACAGCTAGAAGAATCATGAGTTTATCTCGTAGATAAAAGTGAGAGTTCATACGGTAAAAATTTCTAATAAATAGAAAATAAAAAACCAAAATAGCGGTACACCAAATAGAGAGGCAAAGAGGTCATTTCAGACTTAAAATTAATTTTAATACCATAAAAATCTGTAATAAATAAAAAGAAAAACCAGAGGCAAAGAGGTCATTTCACACTTAAAATTAACTAATTATTTATTTTTAAAGTAACTAATAAAAGATTTTCGTCCGTTCTGGTTTCCCTCTGTCTCCTCCCATTCTCTCTCATCCTTTCTCTGTGGTAGTGTCTGCTCCAAACCTCAGGAAGTATCCAACTTCAAGTACACCGCCCGTCCTGTATCCTCTCTCTCTAGCTGAGATCCAAATGCACTTTCGCCCATAATCTTTCCCATTCCGATCCCAATCTCTCGTCACTTGAATTCCCAACTTCAGCTCAAAAAAAGAACCAAAAAAATCGTTTCTTTTCCCTTCGGTTCCGTTCTTTGCTTCGGAAACTTCAAAGTTCATGTCGTATGTTTTTTTAATATTCTATAATAGTAAAACATTTATAATAATACCCATTTCTACTTTACTTTACACGTTTGTTCGCAATATGTTGTTAGAGATTATCGCCTTCTCAGATCCTCCGAAACCAAGTTTAAGAAACTCTTTGTAATTTCCAGCTAAATTAGATTTTGACTTCCGTCAAAATCTCTTCTAAAGCCGACAATTGGGTGTTTTCTCTTAAACGAAGCGAGCATTTCTCATTAAAAGAAAAAGGGTGTTTTTTTAGTGCTCAAACTTCTATTGGGTCTTCTTTTTTTAGCCCAAGTTTTTATTTTTTATACGGGGTTTTGAGGCTTTTTTTTTGTGATCTTAGCTCGGTGATCTGGACGTTTTAGTCTTGTTTGATCTTCTTGAGGTGATTTGGGCATCTGGGTCTTTGGATTTCCTTGGATTTTTGCCTTGGATTTTGTGCTAGATGCACATATTGTTTCATCGCTTTGAAGAGTTTTTGATGCTTTGTTGTTAAGATGCAGCCTGATGAGAGAAGAAAGGTAATTTAAATATCTTTCTATCATTATTATTTATTTTATTTTATATATTTTTTGTCTATGTTTATTTATTTGCTAGTGTCTCTTTTGTTGTTTTAGTTGTGTTTGGTGCAACGAGATTAATATGGTGTTTAATAGTCATAAAGTGTTTTGGTTCTTGTTTAGATCTCCTTTGATATGGCAGATTTTGAAGTTAGTGTTTTTTTTTATCTAATACTTTGTTGGCAGTTTGTATTGGACTTTTTTCGTTGTTATTTTTAGTAGGATTCTTCATTATGATTGCCATATTGCTATGCCTAATACACTCTGGCGAAGGTCCCACTTATAATGCTCTTGGCATGTAAATTAAGAAGAATGTGGTCTTTATTGGTCTAGGAAGTGAAAGTGAAACACATGATCTAGCAGATAAAATGGGATAATATTTAAAATGGTTTGACTGGTTAAGTTGGTATCTATCAAATCCGCGTTAACTTTTTTCTTCTTTTTTTTTTTGTGGAATTTCAATCAGACTTTTTTAGTTATCATTCTTACAATATTAATTTTTTTTTCCTCTTCCTCTTATTGACTTGGTTGTTATCCACTTGGTTTTCTGGGTTGTTTATATTCCATGATTTGTTCATCTTGTTGATTAGAAGACCTTTTTTTTTTTTTGGTGGCAATGATGCAGCCAACTGCAGAAGTCGACTTTTTCACAGAATATGGCGAGGGGAGCAGATACAGGATAGAGGAAGTAATTGGCAAAGGAAGCTATGGTGTCGTTTGCTCTGCATATGATACGCATACTGGAGAAAAGGTTGCGATTAAGAAAATCAATGATATCTTTGAGCACGTCTCAGATGCGACACGCATTCTTCGTGAGATCAAACTTCTTCGACTCCTTCGCCATCCCGACATTGTGGAGATCAAGCACATCTTGTTACCTCCTTCCAGAAGGGAATTCAAAGACATCTATGTGGTTTTTGAGCTCATGGAATCTGATTTGCACCAGGTCATTAAAGCAAATGATGATTTAACGCCAGAGCATTACCAGTTCTTTCTTTATCAGCTTCTTCGAGGTCTTAAATACATACACACAGGTGATTGTCTCACCCTGGAATCTTGTCTTAATCTTAAGTCCAAAAAATGAGCCTCTGAGTCGATTCCAATAAAGAATCTGAGTTCTGATTTTCATGTTCTAATGTTCTTGTTGTAGCAAATGTCTTTCACCGAGATCTGAAACCTAAGAATATCTTGGCAAATGCTGACTGCAAACTGAAGATCTGTGACTTTGGTCTTGCAAGAGTAGCTTTTAACGATACTCCCACAGCTATATTTTGGACAGTGAGTTTCTTTGCAAGCAACTAATTAATTTTACTGAGCAAACCTGATTTGCATGTTTTAGAATGTCTTGTGAGAAATAGTTATTCCAATTTCTTATGCTTATAGGACTATGTAGCAACAAGATGGTACAGGGCTCCTGAATTGTGTGGATCATTTTTCTCAAAGGTACGAAGACTTTTACTTCTTTTCATTCAGGTGAAAAAGTTTTTTTTTCCCTCTTTTATGAATGTTTTAGACAAAATGAAAAGTTGACTTCCACCAAAACCATTCTACTTCTTGAAGACTAATAGGTTAATTTTTCTGTGGTTGTGGAATCAGGATAATCTAATCTCTGCATGACTTATTCTTGTATGGATGCCATGCTATATTTGTTCTCTAGACACCAGATGCAAATTCAACCTATTGGCTTGATCTCATCCTTTTTGCTTTTTCCACATTTTATGAACATAGAAAAAGTAAAATTCATTACTAATAATATTCTACAATCCATTTTCAGTATACACCAGCAATAGACATATGGAGCATTGGGTGTATCTTTGCAGAGCTTTTGACTGGAAAACCGCTTTTTCCTGGCAAGAATGTTGTCCATCAATTGGATCTAATGACTGATATGTTGGGAACTCCATCTGCTGAAGCCATTGCCAGGGTCTGTTTCCTGCGATAACTATATTATGAAATAATGATTATGGTGGTTTTATCCTTTATGTCCTGTTCATTTCATTGATTGTGGAACTGTTTCTATCATATTAGTAGTGAAGTTTTAATTTCATCTAAACAGGTAAGGAATGAGAAAGCCCGGCGATACTTAAGCAGTATGCGGAAGAAGAGGCCGATTCCTTTCTCCCAGAAATTCCCAAATGCAGACCCACTTGCACTTCATTTGTTAGAAAGAATGTTAGCATTCGAACCTAAGGATCGGCCTTCTGCTGAAGAGGTATGTTTATGTGAAGTCAGTTTACTCCGAGTCACGAAAATTGTTTTATGACACAAATTTTTCTGCTTTTAGGCCCTTGCAGATGCCTATTTTAAGGGGTTGGCAAAGGTTGAGAGAGAGCCTTCTGCTCAACCGGTCATGAAGATGGAATTTGAATTTGAGAGGCGAAGAATAACAAAGGAAGATGTTCGAGAGCTGATTTACCGTGAGATTCTTGAGTACCATCCAAAGATGTTGAAGGAGTACTTGGAAGGATCAGAGCCAACAGGCTTCATGTATCCAAGGTATTTACAACCTAAGTTTGATCTTAGTTTCTTGTAGGCATGGTATCAATACATTGCCGTGGCAAGCATATTTTTCACATGTTGATATGTTACGCACTATATTAGAGAATCCATTTCTTGTTTAACTTTCAGGGCAATATTCTATACTATTCCAGTTTTGTAGACTTATTTGAAGACCCTTTGTGCCACAAGACTGTTTTCTGAAGAGAACTACTCCATAGCTTAGCTTTCTTTCCTTCTTTTTTTTTTTCATATTGAGTTTTGCTTCAATCCAGTGGGTTGTAAAGCTAGCAAAAATTTGTTGGGGGTGTCAATATTGTATATAATTTTGTCCAATTTGCATTTTAAGTTTCATTAATTCAAGTAAGTGCTATCTAGCAGGAAATTAGACTTTACTCACAATCTCTTTTGTATACAGTGCTGTTGACCATTTCAAAAAGCAATTTGCTTTTCTGGAGGAGCACTATGGAAAGGGCTCAACTGTTGCTCCACCTGAGAGACAACATGCATCTCTACCTAGGTTTGATTTATTTGAAGCAATTGTTTGCAATTTACGCTCATCAGCAGCGCATCGTCAATTTCATACTGCTCTTGATCCATTTTTGACATTGTTGGTGTCCTACAATTTGCATGTAGGCCGTGTGTGTTATATTCGGATAACAACTTCATACAAACTTCAGCAGAAGTCACAGAAGACCTCTCAAAATGTTGCATCAAAGAAGTGGAGAAGCCGCAAGTAGACAGAAGTTGTGGAATTCCCATGACTAGGCTTCCAATTCAAGTTCCTCAAAACGTCCAAGGTTTTTAATCTTTCTTTGTGATTTCCTCCAAGTTCCATCGTTTTTCTTGGATTGTCTTTTTCTTTAAATCTTAACTTCATTCTCTCCAAGATGATCCTGCAACAGCTTTTCTCAAATTTTCCCTAGTTTGGGCATGTTATGGTGTACGCATTTGACAAATTATATCTTATTTGGGTGCAGCAGGAGCTGCAAGGCCTGGGAAAGTTGTTGGCTCGGTATTACGTTATAACAACTGTGGTGCAGCTGTAGCAGTGGAGGCTCTTGAACAACGGAGGGCTTCCAGGAATCCGTCAGTTTCAAGTCAATATGCCGCAACCGGGGTCTCATATCCTAGAAGAAACCCGCCCATCTGTAAAAATGAGAGGGTAGAAGACGAAGGGGTTGAAGGTTCCAACGGGATGCGGCAAAAGCCTCAGTATGTCATGGCAAGGAAAGTTGCTGCTGCTCAAGGTGGATCAGGAAGTCAATGGTACTGAGTAACTGACTTGGTGACGGATTGATTTCTCCTAGACATCCCGCCCATATGCTATGATAAAAAAATAAACAAGGGGTCAGAAATCTTTCACACGTGGACCAATTAATCTAAATTATAGTTCGATCAGATTCTAATGTGGCTCGGATCGAGAGAGATGTGACATCTGTTGGTGAAGGTTCAGCTACAAGCTGTTTATTCTGTATTACTAATTCTAAGCCTAGGAAAGGATTTTAATGAATCCATCTTCATGGACTAGATCAATACAAAAGACATAAGAAGAAAAAGGGCTAGACTGCCCCTGACTTCCCTGTTCTTTCTATTTCCTTGACATTCTTTGCAAATTCGCTCAAGAAGTTGATTGTTTTTCATCAATATATTCTCGGGTATAACATCAGTACTTGTATCTCTTTATTCATGTCATCTTTTACTTGAAAAATAAACAAGGGCCTCTTGTTTACTGGACCCAGAAATCTATTTTGTTTAGCATATGTAATAGCAAACTGAACACTAGGTTTTGATGTGATAAATTCTTGGTCACTTCAATTGAAGAGATAGAATTGAAAGTGAAAAAGCTTTCTTCACTTCCAATTCATTTGTCTTGCAAGTGTTGACACTGATTTCTCCGATGACATTCATTAGACTGTTCTGTGTGGATAGAGCGGCAGCAGCAACTCATAAATGTAACCAATTTTTGAATGAAAATGAACCACAAATTCAACCATGAATTTGTGGTCATGGCAATTAAACATAACGGGCCATCAATTTAAATTGGCCAGGAATGTGGCTTTCCTCTTCTTTTTTCAGAGTTTTGGGAAGAAGGGCCAGAAAGAAAGATAGGGACTAGAGGCAAGCAGAGAAGTCATTAACTACAATGAATGATCAGTCTAAACACAAAACTGCACACAAATTTACGGGGTACAGAAGATTCACAGCTTAATACACAGCAAAACAATTCTTCACAATTCGGGGGGAAAAAAAAAAACCCTAAAAAACCCCATATGACCCCCCTTTCTTTCCACATGAATATCAGTCTGTTAGTAGAATGCAAAATGTCTAGATCCTAGTGAGCTCTCTATTATTAAGGGCGACAGATGACATTTGTGTCTCACAATCAATCAAAACAATCTCGGTTTCACTCGCCTTCTGTTAACATCACTTCCGTCTAACAAAGTTGCCTTGCCATATCCACTGGCAATGACAGAATGCTCCCCAATCCTCGCGACATATTGCAGCAGCTCAGTAAGGACAGAAGGGCAACTCTCCTTCAAGTATTGAAATCCATCCGTTTCCATCACAGCTGAAAATAAACCACAAATCGCGTCATTCACTGAGAAGTTATTTCCCCACAAGGGATAATAGGAATGGCAAATCTAGAAGAAATACATTAAGGAATCGGCATTCGTGGAGAAATTACAGCTTCAGCCATCAAAACGTGTGCATGTGTGTGTGTGTGACAAATACTGAGCTACACACTGGCTTCAATACTTGATTGACGTAGTTATAAAACCGTCGGAAAGGAGGCTTCCTTTACTCCATAGCGTCTCATCCAACCTAGTTTCTTAGTGCTTCTTGACATTTCATAGAAAACAGCTTTACCCAAGCTATTTGTACAAGTGCATATTGGTCTAAAAAAAACCCACCTTTTAAATTCTCAGGCGATGCAATGAATTTAAGACAGACATCTTTCAATTGGAGACAGTGGTGTTGCTCTGCCAAGGCTAATGTCGTTGCAACAGTGTTTATAGAAATATCCTCACTGAGTTTACTCTCACAGAGCAATCTGAGCCTCTCAATGGCATATCGATCTGATGCTGCAAGGAGATGCTGAGCCATCATTGTGGAGGCCCATTTTGAGTTCAGACCCACAAGCTCTTCCATGTCAGGAAGGGAGTCCCAGTATATATAATAAAGTAACGCCTGGAAATAGTAGACCATGACGAAAGTAAACTTAAAATCAGAGCAAAAATAAATGAAATTTTAGCAAGATGTTTTCCTCGTGAATAATTGTAGTAACAAGGCATCCACCAAACAGAACTTAAGCCCTGTGCAGTACCATAATGGAGAACTAACAAGTACCAAAAATGCATCTCGTAGTTTGACATGAGGGGAAAAAAAAAGATATCAATCCTCTATTACCTTTACAGATCATAAATGTGACTAAGGATAGCATAAATATAATTTTCACAGCACATAAACAACTTGCAATAAATCTCAAGACTTCTAATTTCCCCCCTGGTTTCCTGTTTGGATTAAAGCTAAAAGAAAAGGCAAAAACAATAAAAACTGCACACGCTACTTTTAGGAAGTATACATATCCAACTTTTATGGATGTAGATATATATATATATATATATGTACATGTCTATATTTATATATACAGAGCGAGAGATACAATAAAGAACCTTAAACACTGGAGCCTCCATGTCGTCTACTTTTATGCACCGAGTGTTTTTATCCTTCAGAGGACCAAAAAGCTGTGCTCTGAACACAGGTGATCGCGCTGCAAGCACTAACTTGTGAGCAGCAAAGACTTCCCCGTCAACTTCAAAACTCACATCACTTCCCTTTCCACTTTCTAAAATATTTCCAAAATCCTTACAGATATCAGATGGTGGCACTGCTATGGAGTATATCTTAGGCCCCTCTGTACATGACTTCACAACCCCAACACAACATTTGATAGAAAGACAATCGTCCTTGATATAGTCTGATGTCTCCAGAACACTTCTCTTGAAGAAGCGTTTATAACCCCTACAAACATGCAATATCAATTCCTGTTCAATTAAATTTCGCAACAACGTCTAAAGCCATAACAGGAGAGAACAGCTACTTCCGTCATGTTAATTGTGATGCCAACATAAATTTCAAATGAAAAAATTCGGAGTTCAAAAGAACATCCTTTGCAATTTATCCCACCAAATAATGCAACCTAAGGCTTTGGAAGCTCACGACTTGATTCATCCTTTTTTGTTTTTAAAAGACACGAACAGAACAACTATTCTTGTTTAGACCATAATGGCAGTACAGACAAACAACTTAATCCACAAGATTTCTCGTGCTAGGTGGTAAAATATAAGGCATTAATTACGTCATTAAAATACATGAGAGCATAAACATATAAAGTACATAAACTGATGGGGAATAAAAACCCTCCAAATTCCAAACCCAAAAATTTTGCAACCTGGAAACTCAACTACTGAACAAATCAAATAAAAATCACCACAATATTCGATTCCCTCTTGACAAAATAACATATTCCAATCTCATGACATTTCTCCCACTAAATAAGGTAAAGTAAGGGACTTATAGATCAAAGAGAGACCAGAAAGCATATCCTTCAATATACATAAACAAGAAAACAAAACACTAATCAACCAAGAAACTCTAATCACCAAACCCATCAAAAGAAACATCATCACACGAACTAATTTCCCATCTTGACAAGAAACTCTTCCTTTCAACTTTAAGAGAACATATCTTAAACCTCAAAACTTTTCATCACCCTAGAAGTTCTGAACTGCTAAAAATAGACCCATCAAATAAACATCACCGCGGTATCCAATTTCCAAACAAATCAACAAACAAAGAATGAACTTCCAAAACTCCAAATTCCAATCCCAAAATTCAAAACGTTTCATTACACAAGAAACTCTGAACTACTAAAAACCCTTCAATTAATCAACAACGCACTATCCAAATTCCCCATCTTCTAAACTTACTCTGCCTTCAAGAAAACCAATTAAAACGAATTTCCAACAAACAAAATTTCAAAAACAGCACAACATACACACACACACAAAAAGACTCACGTACCACATGCTTCCTCGGTACTTGAGCGCATAGGGCCCGCTCTCGAGCGCCCTATCGAAGTGGCTATGGATCTTGTGCCTCCCTCGGTCGCTCTGGTCCAAGAGCGTCAGCTCGAACAAAGCCCTAACGTCGGTTCCTTCGCTGGCGAGCGCGATGAAGAGCGAGACGTACGTGGCATTGTCCTCGGGGCTCTTGCCGTCCGGGTAGAAGTAAATCGCCCACTCGTATCCGCCGACCTTGAATGTGTCGGACGCCATGTATTTCCCGATCCCCATGCCTTTAGCGAGCGAGAACCCGCTGATTTTGAACTCGTGGGACCCATTCACCGTCTCGATACGCGACGTCGAGGTCGTCGTCACCGGCAGAGGATCGGAGGACGAGAAGGAGATGGCTTTCGGGGCTTCTCTCCGCCCCTTGATTGTTCCCATCCAACACCCAGAATTCGAAGAAAAGAAAGAAGAAGAATTTCTAGGGTTTGGTAAAGATTGGGGCGAATTTTGGCGTGAGAATTGAAGGGTGGAACAATCGGGAAAAAGGGGTTTGCGATTTGGGGTTGACGAATTTTGGGTATTGGGAGAATTTCAGAATTGGATGTGTTTGAGGTGAAAAGTTGTGGATTGAAATGGGGATGAAAAGAGGGTTTTTGAGGGAAAGAGGGAAACTTTGTGAGGGGTTTTGATTGGGGAGGAGAAGAAGGGAATGTGAATGGTCGTGAATGAATGATGCAACAGTGGTGCCCTATTTTTAATTTGTACCTTTTCTAATCAGCATGTGGCCTTATTGTATATCATTTATTTGTTTTTTTTTTTCACCAACAAATTTTTATTCCCTTATAAATATGACAAAAAGTCATATATTCTCCGAGTAGATAAAAGAAGATGGGAAGGTCTGTTTTCAGGGGGAGGATTATCTTTCTAATAAAAAAGAAAGTCTTGAACTTGGTAATTAGATACATTAATAAATAATGTAGTTCTCCGATATTCATATTGTGGTTTTTTATCAAGGAAACTTGAGTACAAAAATCTGCAATTTTTAGTTAGTGGATGAATTGCAATAACTTATACATGAGTGAAAGCAATTTTGTATTATGCAACTCTCATAAGTCAAATTTCTACAACAATAGTTTATACAGGTAGTAAAAAAAATATAACTCCTATCGTTCTTTTTTATTTAAGCATAGTTATAAAAGTCTCAAAATCTTTTAATGTATCTCCAATGGAAAATGATAGTGTATGTTTTTAAACTTTTGATTTGGTCAAAATCAATAAAGAATTACAACAACAGGCAAGCGATCTGCCACTTTCAATTTTCAATTTCCACAATTAATTGAAATCGATTTTTGAAGTCTCCGTAATCTCATCTGATGCTTCAAGATCCAAAATGACAGACAAAGAAGTTTACCGTTTAGCAAGTTGAAATAACAAACGAGAAATTCAACACTGGAGAATCGAACTGCACGGAGGTAAATAGAGAGCGAATATGCTCGCCGAGCAGTGTGATGACGTTGACTACGTGGTCGTTATTTTATCTATTTAATATAAACTTATAAGATTACTTAAATTTATAGAACTTTTTTTTTGTAATTTAAATAAAATACTAGTTAATTTTAATTATCTTATTTCGTTGTAATAGAAATCATAACATATCGCATTAGCGTATAAGTCTTCCGAAACTTGCATATATAACTTTAACATACGGTTTACACATAATTGAAGAAGTTATAATTATCAAAAAACTATTTGCAGAATTAAATGCTAGTAATATCCTTTCTCCATCTCCACTTGATCGTTCGATGCTATGCATCTTTCATCAGGCATTAATTGTAGGTTGCTTACTCTCAGTTTAAACATACATGGATGAGTTTTCATCCGACGAGTAGGAACTATATCTCACAAAACACTTAATTGGACATATAATAAAAAATGCATGTGTCAGTTTATGCTTATTTATGATAATGTCTTATTAAACTTATGGGCCCGAATGTTTGTACCGGTTATGCATGATCATTGGGACGTTAGGATTTGCAAGGTCCTATCTAAATTTTAATCCTAAAACATAAGCCTCCATGTAGGTTGAGAGGTTGGTACGATACTCAAACTTATTTTATTCTTATATGTTTCATTGGACTTATTAGTGAATATGCAGTTTAACATGGCATCGCGTATTATAACAAGGCATAAATATGCATTTATAATTTTTTTATAAAATATGTGAAACATTTAGGGGGTGTTTGGAAGGTG
Source organism: Artocarpus heterophyllus (assembly GCA_025403435.1). NCBI lineage: Eukaryota > Viridiplantae > Streptophyta > Magnoliopsida > Rosales > Moraceae > Artocarpus > Artocarpus heterophyllus. The sequence goes on along the minus strand of CM046341.1, from coordinate 4,520,327 downwards.
GTGGGAATCGGTGGTGGGAACCACTTTTACTGTAGCATGTGAAAGCTTTATACTGTAGCAATTTTTAAAATTGTTACTGTAGCATGTGAGAGCTTTACACTGTTTATAACTGAGTGGTTCCCACCACAATGCCAAACAGGGGGTTAATTTGTAAACTACTCACATTATATGCGAGATTCTTACTTACATGTTTTCCAGCAACTAGGATTCAATACTTGCCAAGATTTTAGAAAAACACCCATTAAGAATGTAAGATTAGCTTGTCTTATGCTACATAATTTAGTATAATCATAAGGAAATTTAATCCTTTCTTATAACATATTTTCCTCTATTAAAGGATCGTAAAAATCATTATTTTTATTACAAGGATTAACTAACTAAATACTCATAATTTATTTTTCCTTAATTGCCCTTACTTATACATGCTAAAGTTAATAATTAATCAAATAATTAACTATCTCATCCATTAACTAAGTCTGAATAATTTCAATTAATTAATTTAGTAATTAAATAACTTTCTTATCCATGAGCTAAGTCCTAAATAAAATTTATCTTATTACAGTTATTGGGCTCGTAATTTTGTTAAGTTCCATTAAGTCTAAAAGCATTCTTAAGGTGCTGCAAACTCTATATATCATCCGAATATAGATTCGAGAGAAGACTTTTAAACTAGTACAAGTGTTGAGCCTGTATTTAGCATCACGATGTTGCAAGCCTAGCATATTGCGCTTTTAAAAGAATCCCGTTTAAATTTCCATTGAATACCATTAAAGATTGTAAGAAATCCATATTTTTATAAATAAAGTTTCATGTTGAAAATCATGTTTTAAAATAGCATCCAAATTTAACAAAACAGTAAACTATAGACTTGCATAATTTTTCAAGTGTTACAATTCTTTTGTTCGTTGTAAATTAGAATTCTACCGTTAAACGAGCGTTTTGTTTGAAAACTAGTACTGAAAGGTAATTTTTTAATAGTTTCAAAAGTCATCATAAAACTGTATGTTAGAAACAATTTTCTTAAAAATTTTCTTCATAAAAGTTTCTCATTTGAATGAGGTCTAAAACTTTTATGTTGCTGATTTTTGCAAACTTTACCATTTTAACAATTTTTTTATAAAAAGTTTGACTATTTTTATAAATATACTATGAAGTCTAGTTTAGAAGCAGATTCTTAAAAATTTTTCTTCACTGAAGCTTTTAGTCTTATCAAAGTTTAAAATTTTTATGTTTTATAAAAATCGTGATTCGGACTTTTCAAAGGTCATTTTTGTAAAAAATAAAAAACACTTTACTTTATTGGTCAAAAGCATACGGTTTTCTAAATCTACCTATAACTATATTTTAGAAGTAGATTTTGAAAAAGTTTTCTTCATGAAAGTTCTTCATCTCATCAAGATCTAAAACTTTCTTATATGCAAAAATTGCGATTTAGCATCAACATGGTCCATTTATATCAAAACAGTGAGTGTCATTTTTTATAATTTTGGATAGTTTTCTAAATCTGTCTCTAACTATAATTCAGAGGTAGATTTTGTAATAGTTTTATTTACAAAAATTCTTTGTCTTATCGAGATCTAAAACTTTTGTGTTGTGCGAAAATTGTGATTTGCCTCGAAAAGGCCCTTTAATGCTAAAACAACGGTTTTTTTTTTCTTTTTTCTTTTATGTAGTTTTAAGCAGTTTTTTAATAGATTTGGGCAGTTTAAAAAAGTGGCCGAAAATCCATCCTAGAGTCAAACTGTGAAAATCTTTGGGGATAAAGATTTGCTCAAAACGTCAAAATCTAAAAATTTTGTGTTCGGAAAAAAATCTAAAATCGGACTACAAAGGTTTTGTTTTTGTGCTCAAAATAAGCTAAAATATTTTTCAAACACAAACTACAAAACAGTACTGAACATATTCTCTTCCAACCATATATAAACCAAACCACTACAACATAAACTCATAAAATCCAAAATAAGCATACCCACAGAAACTTATTTGCCAAAAATACTCAATAGCATAAACAAAACCTTACACCATAAGCTCAATCATGCTTAAAAATAGAATAAAAGAAGTTATGAAATATACCATAGAAGAAACACTTGGAAGACTCTTCCTAGATCTCCTCTTCTCCTTCAATCTTTTAGCTTGTGTTTTAGTGAATGGGAAGGAAAAATTTGAGAGGAAATGGGAGGAGTGGAACCTATTTTTGTTAGAGAGAAATGGAAGAGAAAAACAAAAAATGCAATCTTGAAACAATAAGGTTTATTTATAGACCATAGGACTCATTGGGAGTTCCTTAACAAGGATTTAATGATTTCCAAAGCACTTAATTTGTGACAAAACTTAGATTAATGACAAGCTTAGGAAAAAGGGAACAAAAATCTAACTCGTTGTGACACCAAGGATATCATCAAATCAGGCACTAATCAAGGTCTTATTTTAATCTTTTGATATTATATCTTCACTATCTCCCAAAGATTCATCAAAAACCGATATATCTCATACTGGTTGGAGGCGACTAACTTAGATGACAAAGTATTTTGTTTCCTAACGGATCCTCCGACCTTGCTTAATCACAATCCAGAATTAATATTTGAATACATTGATACCGATAATTTTTAATCGCATAATAAAATTGGATTGTTTTTTTATCTAAAAATTATTTTTAGACGAATTAAAATCTAATCTTAACTCTTCCTACACTTTGTCTCGGCAACAGTAAATGCTGGAGCATAGAGCATTGGATTTTTGGAAAGCACCAAACGGAACAAATTTATACAATACTTTTACATTGTGCAAGGTCCATTTTCATGTAGATAAGTAAATTCAAGGCCAATAATCTAACAAATGATAACATAAAAACAAAAGAAAAAATAAAAAAATTTGTGTGATGCATTGTTTTATACCATATTTTTTAACTAATTCATTTACACAATTTTGACCCGATTGATTCGCGGCTTTAAATAAAAATATTAAAGAAAAATTCAAATTTGTTCAGAATACTGACAGAAAGCACTGCTGTTACAAAGAAGGAAAAACATTTTTTAAAATTTTTATTTTATTTTTTTAATTTCTAAGTAATGATGAGATATATAATTATTTCTATTTTTTAGGGTGCGTTTATTTCGTGGTTCGAATCACGGTTTGAATCATTTTGCTACAATATTTTCTCTCATAAAAATTTAAACCTTCATTCAAATACTCTATTCAAATACTCGAACCAAACGGGCTTTTAGACACTCATGTATGCATAACATAGAAATTAAACTTCCTACCATTGTGTCTACAAGTTTCATCGATATCGGATTCTGGAAAAAATATCGTTTTACAAAACCAACAGTAACCTTGGCTCTTCCCGACAGCATCATGAAGAACATTCCTCTCGAAATTACAGGCAAAGTCACTCCTCCGGTTCAAGTGCATCTCATAGCCATGGCAGTCTCTCATCTCCGACCCGAAATTCATCAATTTTCACCTCCAACGAGCCTCAAAACCCTTAGCCATCACAACAAGCTCCTCTGCTTCAACCAGACTCTGGAATTTTCCTACCAAACTTGTTTTATGACCTTTTGTTCCGTATCCGTGACTTCTCCGCCGAAAACGGCATCCTCATGCCTCTATTCTTCGCAAACATCTCCAAATTTTGCGCGCAGCTGCCACCGCATTGTTGTTGATCACCACAACAAATAGTTTCTTGCAACGCCCTCCTTTGCTTGGCGACCAAGAAAGGCCAAATCTTTATATGGAACCCAACAACCAGAAAACACAGCCTGTTCTGAGACAATTTGAACAATTGAGATTTCGATTGCGTCGGAGCGACCCTTGATATTGACCACGACGAATACACGGTTTTCATAGCTGCGGTCGTGGCTCTGGCGACGACCAATTCACCCATGATTACAAGCTCGTAATGCTGTATTTGAAGCCGCGAAACTTAAATCCAACACAATGAAAACAAAGGTGCAAAAAGCTCGACAAAATTTACCAAAATCTCGTGTGGAAAAGGCCTCTTTCTGAACGGAATTCTTTGTTAGAAAGTCGGGACTTATAGACGAAAAATCTCCCTCATTTCTTTGATATGGAAAGGGAGAGATTGGGAGAGATTGAAGTGCCTTCTTGTTGTTCTCAGTTGGACTTTTTGGAACAAGGAAAGTGAATCAGAGATGGGGAGTGCCTTGTTGTTGTTCTGTGTGACTTTTAGGAACGACATTGCTAAACAAAGCCGGGTTATTGCCAAGTTTTCAGGGCGGTAAACCAATTAAAATGCTGGCTCCTGTGGGAGGAGTTATTGGTGAGCTTTTTTAGCGCTCTCCATACACCGAAAAATTCAAAGGTGCCGTAAATGGGATATGTTTAACTTTTTCAAGTTATGTGGATTTTGAGGATCTGGTAGTGTATGTCTGACGAACTTGTGTGTGTAGAAAGTCTGTTTCTCCAGAGGGAAATTAGCCTCAAAACTTTGTGCCTTGTGGATTATTTGTTTCTTATGAAGTGTTCATACTATCTTATATACTATTTATGCATCAAAAACTCTTTCTACTATATTGGATTTCCCAAAAAAATCAATGCTTTGTGGTGGAAAGAAGATATATCCTCGCATTATGGTGCATTTTTCCTCGGTACAAAGACAAAAAAGTGTATTGGAAATTTTTACTCGTCGAGTATCAACCATTTTGAAGATCAATTTGCAACCAAATCTAGGGAACCTTGATCAAATATGTATTATTATCTCGTAACATACTCAATGTATAACGATTATGTAAATCCAATTAATTATTCAATTACATTTTTGGTTTTGGAACAAAATTTCATTATCCCATTTTAGAGATAAATTTTCTCCCTCATCTATGGTTAAATGTCTTTTGATTATTGTTTTTTCCAATAAGAATGCATGTTTCTAGACGTAGAAGTTAGTAATAAATAAATTAAAATAGGAAAAGTATGCAAAATTGACAACACCATACAACTGTTAATAAGATATTTTTTAGTACCTACTACAAAAATTTCAAAAGAATTAACCAAAAATTGTTGGAATGATGCAAGATGTAAAGTTAATTATTTTAGGCAACCCATCATCTATGGTTAAATCTTAAATGTTTTTGGATTATTGTTTATTTTTGATAATAATGCAAATTTTTAAATTTGTCAAGATCACATCCAAAAAAAAAAGAAGTATGCAAAATCAACGACACGATACAACTAAGAAAATTTTTCGTGCCTATCACAAAAATTTCAAAAGGATTAACCAAAAATTGTTAGAATTATTCAATCCTAATTTGAATTGTCAATTTGGCTCAAATTAATTTTCAGTTCAAACTAAATTTTTTACTATTATAATATAAAGTTTTTATATATTATAATATTTTTAATTAATAAATTTAAACCACCTGGTTTTAACGAAGCTTCTAAACACGGTGGCCTTATAATTGTCACTAGCCAGCAAAAGCAGCCAAAACAACCTTTGAGAGGACTCCAAAGAAATTTGAAAAACTACAGAAAAGTACAAAGTTTTTACCAAAAATGGGTGCTTTACCAGGAATGAAACCAACCATTACAGGCAAAATAATATATATATATATATATATATATAAAACCTTTCTTCCCGTTATATCGCGGACAGCGAAAGTGAAACTGAAAATCAACCACCATATTCATAAAGTTCTTAAAAAAAAACCAAACTAACAACCAATTGAGACTCCGATCTCCTGCTCCGCCTCCTCATCCCTCCTACGGTGCACCTTCACTCTCTTCAAAAAAAAATGCTCCGAAGATTCCTCTGCTCCATCACCACCACCGCCAGTCTCCAAACCCTAATCTTCCTCCGCCAAAAACCCTCACTAAACCCTCAAAAATTCCCACTCCAAACCCACGCCAATCTCAAATCCCTCCGACTCCGACAGTTCTCCCAAATGTCCGAATCCGGCCGACCGCCGTCGATCCAGGCCGTGGACCGAGCCGATCGGTCGGAGCTCCTCCGAGCCCTGGAGTCCTCCCTCGGCTCGACCTTCAGCTCCGAGCCGCTTTGGCCGAACCCTAGCCCCCTGATCATTGTCGTCAGTGGGCCCAGCGGTGTTGGTAAAGACGCGCTGATCAAGAAACTGAGGGAATCGCGCGAGGGCTTGCATTTCGTCGTGACGGCGACGAGTAGGGAGATGCGGCCTGGGGAGGTTCATGGAAAGGACTATTTCTTCGTGAGCAAGGAAGAGTTTTTGGGGATGGTGGATAGGAACGAGCTTCTGGAGTACGCGCTTGTCTATGGGGATTACAAGGGGATTCCGAAGCAGCAGATTAGGGATTACATGGCGAGAGGGTGCGACGTCGTTTTGAGGGTGGATGTACAGGGGGCTCAGACGCTGAGGAGGATTTTCGGCAAGTCGGCGGTGTTTGTTTTCGTGGCGGCGGAGAGCGAAGTGAAGCTGGTGGAGAGGCTGATCGGGAGGAGGACGGAGGGCAGGGAGGCGTTGCTGGTGAGGGTGGCTACGGCTAGGGAGGAGATGAAGCACATTAGGAATTTTGATTACGTTGTGGTGAATGCCGAGGGGAAGTTGGATAATGCGGTGAAGCTGTTGGATTCGATTATCGATGCTGAGAAGGCCAAGGTGCGGCAGAGGACTGTGGTGGTGTAATGATGAGTCTTGGAATGGAGGTAATTGGGTTGAGAATTTTTGGGTTTCAAGTTTGTTGCTTTTTTGGTCAAGTGGATTGAAAAGTTGTTCGTTGAAGTGTTTGTGTGAGAGGTTAAGTGTGAATATGAAGCGGGCAAGTGAGAAAAACTTAGGTGCTCTTAAGTTTGGTATCGTGGTGAGAACCATTAGTTAGAACTGTTTTTATTTTAGCATGTGAGAGTTTTACACCGTAGCAACTTTTTCTTTTTACTTAACATGTGAGAGCTTTATTCTGTTCATAACTGAGTTAGTGGTGTAAACCACCCTATGCCAAAGACCCTTAGTTGTTGACAATTTTTGACAATGTTGTTAAATGTTGTTGCTTTTTGGTTGATTGGAATAATTGTGAGTTGGAGTGTTTGTGTGAAACGTTCAAGTAAGTGTGAAGTGGGCAGGTGAGGGAATCAGGTGCTTTAGCCTTTAAGTTGTTAACAATTTTCAGTAATGCTATCAAGTTGTGTTGCTATTTTGTTAGTGGTTTGAGTTTGTATGGAACGAAATGTGTGTTCAATTGGTTGTTTTTGTGAGAGGTTCAAGGCTTCAAGCCTTCAGAGTGAATATGAAGTGGGCAATGAGGCAAATTAGGTGCTTTAAGTTGACAATAGTTTTGGGCAATGTGTTTGAGTTCTGTTGTGTTTTTTTGTTAATGGTTGAGTATAAACTGAGTGTATTGTGCTTAAAAGTGTTTGCACGAGAGGTTCAATTTATGTTTTCAATTGTTTTTGGCATTGTGTTTAAATTTTGTTGCATTTTGGTTATTGGGTTGAGTTTGGAAGAATGAATTGGGTGTTGAAGTGTTTGTGTGAGATGTTCAAGCCTTCAAGGTGAATATAAAGTGGGCAAGTAAGGATAAATTAGGTGCTTTAAATTTTCGATAATTTTTGGCAATGTGTTTATCAATATGCATATGAGTGGGTGGGGGAAAATTTAGGTGCCTTAAGTTTTCAATTGTTTTTGGCAATGAGTTTAATTCTGTTGCTTTTTGGTTAATTGGTTGAGTTTGGATGGTATGAATTGGATGTTTAGGCATTTGTGCTAGAGGGTTCAAGTTGAACATGAAGTCAGCAAGTGGGGTAAATTTGGTTCTTTGAAGGTAACATTTTTGGCAGTCTGTTTACATTAGGTACAAATTTTGTAGCTTTTTTGTTAAGTTAATGTCATCTAGCAATGCATTTAGCTTCTTGGAGTGGAAAACTTAGGTTTGCCTCTAGCAGTCTGGCTTTTATATTGTCATATCTCTTGTTTTAATGTGCGAACGAGTGTGTTGGAACCTGTTTGATCATCTTCCTATAGAGGACATATAGTCATCCAAACCGGCTTAATTTTGGATGTGGTGAAAGTTTCCGAGCGGCAAATAACTCTGGGCAATAAGAAGTTCTTTTTAAGAGACTTTGAAATTTCTAACAAGTGCTACAAGTTTTTGAGATGAGCAATGATAGCAATCAACTATGTATTATATATAGATGGCTCTGTTGCAATTTAAAGAAAAACCAATTTTCTGAATCAAAGATTCTGCATGTGCTGCCTTAACTTTTTTCAAATGCATTTGAAACATGAATCTTGTCTATCAGCGAACTGCCTTTCATTTGTTCTATTTTTTTCTTTAGGCCCTAGAATTTGACTGTAAGAATGTCGCAGCTGTCAAATTGGATAATAAGCTGGAGTATTTGTCTGTCCTTTCATTTCTATAATAGATTTTGACTGACAAGAACCAAAGATGCTTTTGACGACTGCACGTAAATTGCGTCACATTGGTTGCTTGTTTCTGGGTTCCTTGTTTTTGTTTGTCACTTGCTGCCTAGGTTGTTATAGAAATAATTGCAGACATGCAGACTCTTGGTTACCGTATCTGAGATCTTGCTGCTGTCTGTTTGCTGCACCAGGTTTTTACGCATTGCTATCGATGTAAGGTGAGAATGGATGCAAGCAGAGGAAGTGTCAACCTGAGAAAATTTTGTACACCGGCTTTTGTTTCCAGTTGTGCACGAGACGCATGGACACTTTTTTTGCATTTGGTAGTTTGTTGATTCCATGGAAACACATTTCATATCTACATTGTAATTCTTCCCAGATCATATAAATACGGATATTGAGTTGCATGGAAACGAGGAGTTCTTATTGAAAAAATGGAAGAGAGGAGTTGCATACCGGTCTTTGTAGCATCGGCGCTTCTTCAATTTCGAATAAAGGATGAGTTGTTCTGGGGAATCTGTATTAGGTCAAAAACATTCTCATAAATCTAATGGATGTAGAAGTTAATTTTTTTTGAATACTCTAGCATTTGTTTCACATCAAAGTAGCACGGCATAACGGGTTTTTTGTAAGGGTCCAAAGCCACTACTGGTTCATGATTGTCAAATGTTAATTGTCCTGTTAGAGCAGAGCAACCGTTGTTGCCTTGTATGATATCTTAAAATTGCCCCAGAAACAAAAAAAAAAAAATCCTTTTCTCGATTCAAGGATTTTAGCTTATGGTGCTTTCTGACTTTGCTGTTCTCAGTTCATGTATTAGTCATTGATGCATCAAGTATGAAAACACCCAAAAGAAGAAAAACAAACTAATAATGCCAGTACTCAACCAAAAACCTCTGTCCATTTCGCTTGTCCTATTAATAAATTAGATTTTAACATGCCAACAATTTTTTTTTTTTTTTTTTTTTGCTAATTGTTTTTGACCTTTCTACCTACTGGATTGAATCTCATCCTAGTTTAAAAACAAATTGCAAACGTAAATGATTCACTCCAAAACAAATCAAATATTCTAAATTTTAAGAGATAATCTCCACCAAAAATATCAGTTGGAAAGGGTGCTTGCGGTCCTAGGGAAGAGAAGGTCGAGGTAGCAAAGATGGAACTAAAGTTTAAGACACAAAATGCGACAGACAAAGTGGACCGAGGATCTAAGTTCAAAATCGAGAACCAATTTTTAGGTCCGAAACAACGTTTGATGGTTAGAAAGCAAAAACCAGTGACCAGTCATTTTACACATGCAATTCAAATTTGTTCCGTCTTATTCAGAAAGGTAATTGTTGTCCATCTATCAGTCCAACCAATCTTCACGTTTTAGTTAAGGGAAAAAAAAGTGTCCAAATGTTTGTCTATAAAAAATGTAGGAAATTCCATAACTAGATGCAACTCTTGATGATGTCACATGTTTGATCTTGGCAAATTATGAGAAAAGAAAGATTAAAGTTGAAGAAACATGGTTATCCCGTTAATATACATGACGTACTCAGTAGTTATTCCTACGTGTATTTGTATTTGTATATCCGCACATTCCAATCCAAGCTCAAGGCAAGGCAACGGCTAAGAACCAGTCTAAATACGTTTTTTTTTTTTTTTTTTTTAATGGAATATGTTGACGAATATTGGGGGAATTCTATATTGAGACACTACTTCAAGAGTTCTTATTCTCATTTTATGGTATCATGGTTGTGAACTTAAGATTTAAATCAGACGATGTATATGATATGAAGTTAAACATCATGAGAATCGAGGAGCTTCTTAAAACAACTGTAATACTTGTTTCATAAGTATTTGATTTAAATTATACTGTTAATATAAACTGCCACTAGCCAAACACCCTACAAATATCGTGAAAGTCGAGAGGTTGTCATACTTGTTTTATGAGTATTGTCTGATTTAAATCGTACTGTTAAGCGAAATTTCTATCAAGAATGAGAAACACTACTTATTGGTTTGTCAACAAGGGTCCATCCTATGATTTAGAACTGTATGCCTCGTACACGGCCAGATCTTGGCCCCTCAAGATATGGATCCGTACTGTCACAGATTGCTTTGTTTGCATCAGAAAGATACCCGTGCACTCAAAGGGATAGATATACAATAAGCTGGGAGTTGGGACCCACTTGAGCCTTTAACTTAACACAATTAAACACTTCCTGTCACCCATTAATTTCTGCAAGCCTCAACCAAACCAATTAGCTAATAATAACACATTTAAAACACTAAGAGGGAAAAAAAAATAAGGAAGCAGTTAAACACAAGTACAAAACAAGAGTCCCAAACTAAAATAGCCAAGTGAAGATATTTTTCTTTTTCAAGAAATCTTATATACGACAGAATAATGCTGGTAAACGTGATTATTTAATCATTATTATGGACTAACAAGTAGTGATATTAATTTAAATAAATCATTAAAACATTTCTCTATAGAAAATGATTGGTTGGTCTATTAGAGTGGGTGAAGATGTTGATGATCATGTTTCATGGCAAGTTGGATATCCCAAAGTCAAAAAGAACATTTCTTCATGGTGATTGGAGAGAAAGAAGTAACTTTCAGATTTAAAAAAAAAGAAAAGAAAAAAGAAAAAGGACCAAGGAATTTTCCAGCTGGGTTGACGCCGGTGAGCTTGACCATATTCTCATTGGCTCTTTGTTCCTGTCTTTAAGATAAAGTGAAAATCAAAATCGAACCTTAGAAAAAGAAAGAGTAAGTTGGGTTGAACTTTCATGGAAAAAATAGGATTTTATGCCTTAATTTTGAGTTTACAAGAAATGCGAGAAACAAAGGGTGTTTTCACATTAACCGGATATACCATAACATGTAAAAGTGAGAATTGTAACACTATATTTAATCTCTATATATATATGAGAATAACAATATTGTAAATGTGTTATACCAATACAAGATAAATAAATTCCATGGAATAAATGTTATGATATGCCATCCAGTTCTACATGTTACGGTATAGAAGGCGAAGAAGAGGAAAGAGTCATGCATTTTTCCAAGTTAGTGCTAAAAGAAGAGGAAGGAAAAAACTAAAAGAGTTAAGAAAAAGATAAAACTAACTTCTAAGAAAGATGACAGAAAGTGAAGCAATAAAGACGTTACTCTTTCCTAAACAATCTCACAAAAGAAACGTGTTCCCCAAGTTGGCATTTTATCTCTACGTTTATATAAAGCCAATTCCAAATCTCTCTCATTGCACCGCTTAACCAAATCCAAAGATTCTGCACCAAACTCCCACCATTTAAGAGCCAAGAACAGAATCAAGAACCCCACAAAGACAGTTGTTTGGATAGCGAGAAAATAGCAAAGAAAAAGGGAAAAAAAAACATGGAAGGAGGAAGCATTCATTTGCAGATTTCAGACCTCCAATACCGGCTTAGTGACACGTTAAGTCCAAACCCAACAATGTTTGAGCCACAAAGCAGCGTAGAGAAGAGAGACAGCACCGCCAGCAATGGAAACTCTGTCGATCCAAGCTCAACACCAACAGTTAGAGCTCCCGAGAAGAAGCTGACCCTCTTCGCGCTTCGCCTTGCGGTGCTCGAAAAGGCGGCGACAGGCCTAGGAACTCTCGGCTTCATCTGGGCAACAGTTGTTCTTTTAGGAGGCTTTGCCATTACTTTGGACAAGACTGACTTTTGGTTCATCACAATCATACTTCTGATAGAAGGGGCTAGGATTTTCAGCCGTAGCCACGAGCTCGAGTGGCAGCACCAAGCGACGTGGTCCATTGCCGACGTTGGAATCAGCAGTTTCCGCGCCTTGAAGTCGAGCTCTAGCTTCTTGATTAGTAGAATCAGGGCGGTTTTCAGTCCGATTTCCAAGCGCAGCCAACAGATTAGGGAGATAAGAGAAACCGGAAATGCAAACACCATAGCAAACTGGGATTGCCAGAGGAAACCGGCTCGGAGATGGACAAGTTCGGAGGTTCCACTACTGCCTTATGGTCAGTGGGTTTTTGTCACAAGGCATGTAAGCAGGCTTCTCTATTGGCTTCAGCTCTTGTCAGCAACGGCTTGTGTTGTCCTCTCCGCGATAAAGCTTATAAGAAGAAACTTTGGTGAGGTGGAAAAAGGCGATACCGATAAGAGAAATAGGAAATCCGCCTTGATCATTTTCTATTCTTTGGCCATGGCCGAAGCGCTTTTGTTTCTAGTCGAGAAGGCTTATTGGGAGTGGAAAGTCACACACTGCAAATTGTTGGATGAGGTGAACAGAGAGTCTGAATTAGGGCCTTCGGGTTTGGTTTCGGTTAGGACGTTTTTTTATGATGCTTATTCAAGGTGTGTAAATGGGAGTGTATTTGATGGCCTTAAGATGGACATGGTTACTTTTGCCACGGATCTTTTGGCCTCTAGCTCCCCCGATGAGCAGCTCATTGGGGCGAGAATTCTTCGCCAATTCTCAATGAGCGCACGTTACTCCGACGACACCCTGCAGAAGATTGGACTGAACCTTCCTGTGATTGAAAAGATCGTTGAGATGCTAAATTGGACAGATCCACAGGAAGAGGAGACCAGAAGATACGCTGCAGAGATATTGTCGAAGCTGGCAGGAAAGAAGCAGAACTCACTCCGTGTGGCTGGAATTCCAGGGGCAATGGAGTCAATATCCTCCCTTCTCCAAACCAACAGAAACTCTGGTGGTGCAGCCGATGAGATTTGCGAGAGGAAAGTAGTTTTTGACCATCCAAGCTATGAGTTCTGGAAATTCAATCATTTAGGACTTCTCATTCTGAAGAAGCTTGCCCGAGACCATGATATCTGCGGAAAGATTGGAAACACGAGGGGTCTCTTGCCGAAAATCATAGACTTTACTCACGCTGAAGAGAGAGTGCTGAAGGATGAAAATGCCGCAATGTCGCAGATTCTGACAGTGAAACGCTCCTTGCAAGTAGTGAAGAGGCTGGCGAGCACAACAGGAGCCACGGGGAAAAAACTACAGAGAGAGATTTCGGAGATAATTTTCACTATCAGCAACATTAGAGATATTCTAAAGAATGGCGAGAAACAGCCAGTGCTGCAACAACTAGGCATAGAAATCTTGACCAGCCTGGCATTGGAAGAGGATGCAACCGAGAGGATCGGTGGTACAGGCGGGATGCTTAAAGGGTTGTTCAGTATCTTCTTCAAGGAAGGGTTGCCGCTGAGTCACAGCCAAGTAAGAACCGCTGCAGGAGAAGCTCTAGCTATGCTGGCATTGGAAAGCAAGAACAATTGTCATAGGATTTTAAGACTGGATGTGCTAGGAAGGCTTGTTGGGGATTTGGAGGTTCCATTGCTGCGTGTAACTGCTGCCAGGATTCTTAGAAACTTGTGCACTTACATTGGTACGGACAGCTTCAAGCAGCTCAAGGGGATCACAGTTGCCGCACCTACAGTAAGCGTTTACTTACCACACAAGAAACTTATATTTTCATTCCTTTCACTTGGTCAAAATTAGGGATATTCTATGGAAGGGTGCAATAGGGATCATTGTCGCCAGTTTTTTAATCAGTTAAAAATTGATATATAAAATTGTATGAATCCCGTATTATAATACGTAAAATCTCAGAGTAAACATATGAATTTGTGATTGGTTGGAAAAAATATATATCAGATCACCAATAGAACGTGTACTAGTAGTGCATATTTTAAAATTATTAATGTATTTTTTTCATTGCATATAATATTTATGTTTAGACAGAAATGTGCACTATCGATAAGTATTGCCCTTTCATAGAAGCACCTTTAAGAACAATTACCAAACACTTTTGGTCATAATTTCAGGTCCTTCAGGCAATCATGTCAGGAGAGAACAAACTGCAGGAAGTAATGGTTGGGCTAGCATCACACGTCTTCAAATTCATGGATCCCGAAGAATCAAGCCTTATGTTTGAGAGAGCTGAAATAACTGAGGCTGAACTTGCTTATGCTTTGGTCCAAATTCTGAGGAAGTACCAACAACCCAACATCAAGGTTCCTAGAATTAGGAGGTTTGCCATAGAGTTGGCCATTTGGATGATGAGAGACAAAGCATCAAATGTTTGCCTTTTCAGGGATTTTGGGATGGAAAAGGAGCTTGAGACTATATTGGAGACAACAGCAGAGCTTGAGAGCTTCAACGTGTTCTCTGGTACTGTTGGAATGAGCCGTCACAGCATAACAATCCACTCACTTGTTGAAACTGCATTGAAGCTGCTAATGGATGGGTGAAAATCTACCCCACCAAAGTTAGAAGAACTGTATAATGGAAATCCTATATCATTGGTGCATGCTTTGAAACTATTGTATTTGGTCAAAATTATTATTTTTCTTATAAATCTAACAACTGAAAGACATATCTACTGGTAGGTATCTTTTTCGGTTCCGACGAGAGAAAAACATACCCGCATTTGAATGGACATATTCAATTCATTATTTATAAATTATAAAATAATTTTATAACCTTGTTATTTCTGTACCATCTTTGATCTTGGCATTTTTTTTTTCTTTTGTTTTCCAAACAGAACTTTGTATTAAAGATTTTTGGCATAAATTTCTCCTCCATTAGAATTCACATCAAACATCCCATCAAAAAAAAAGAAAAAAGAAATCACATCAAACAAGAACCAACCAACCAAACACTTTCAAGCAAACAAAAAAAAAACAATAAAAAAAAAATCCCACAGCCGATTAAGAGAGACACTTTCATGTATTGCTATTTTTTCTTTTTTCATCTGTAATGTCAAAGAACCAAGTCGATGTTTTAGATCAAGTGTGTTTAATTCTTAAGCCATCCAAAGCTGAGATGAGATTCTCATTCTAGAGGCTCCCAAAAGACTCGCATAATTTGCTGCAAAAAACCTATTTTTGGGTTGGAAAACACAACGACAGATTGAAGTACTGAAATGGAAACAAATACAAGATACACTAAATTTCACTAAATTTGTTTACACACATTCAAAATACCTTTTCTTTACCCTTTACCCCAATTGAGAGCATTCTACAAAACTACTATTTCATGAAAAAGTTTTCTTAGTTACAAAACAAATGCATCACATTTTGTTTGCCGGAAGAGGAAAACAAGCACGGAAAATAATCGTCTTATTTACTTTGATTGTTTCGAAAGAAGCTGAAATCCCAACGGCGAATCAAACCATCCATGATATTGCTAGCTGGGTTTCTTTCCACTGTTAGTGTTGCCTTGGTATTTGCAGAGAGATCGGCTTCTGATGTGCTTTGGGTGCTTGATGAAGTAGCATTGAGAGAAGGCCCGGAGCTTTCTGATCCCTTTGCAGAAAAGGAGACGTCTGATGCAGGTTCTCTCGCTGACTCTCTTGCGTCAGCAGTTTGATGCTTGTGTTCGGAAACATGGGTTTTGGTTAGCGACGTGGAAGTAGGTTCTTCTTTTGATAAACCACTTTGCTGTACTGAAGTTGAAGTAGCTTCTGTTTTTAACTGCTCATGGTGCTTGGTTGAAGAAGCAGCTTCTGGATAATCATCTTTCTGTGGAGACTTCAAAGAATCATAGCCTGTGCTTGTCAGTTGTTCTTCCGCCTGTGGTTGTGGATGTCTTGTGTCCAGGTCTTTCAATGACAACATAACTGCTTCCATGAACATCTAAAGAAGTTTGGAGAGAAGTCCAAAAGTTAATTCAGAACCCGACAAGCCGGTCAGAGGATCAACGTGAGAATACATTTTAAACCAACAAAACTTACCCTTTCTTCCTCCTCTACATCACTTGGAAACCCAGCCAAGTCATCAAGTTCGTATTCTACGTATTGATCATCATCCATTGTGGTGGGAACATGAGGTCCACACGGACTGCCATTGGAGAATTCAAAGCTAATCATTTGGGACGATGATGACGAGCAAAGATCGTCGCCTTTTTGATCCTGTAGAATCAAGAAAAAATACGTGGTTCACTTTATTTGTGTCCCCCACTTGACTTTCGGGGTTCACTATTTCACTTTTATTTTTCCCAAGCACCCCATCTCTATCCATTTCTTGCCTTGCAATAAATTTGAGGAGCTTTAACTTTAGCTTTCCACAAACTTGTTCATTTACAGTCCAAAATTAACTAGCCTAGAAGTATTTTCCTATAATTACGTACATCACACCAAGCTTGAGCTCTAACATTCATGTATATAGTTGCTCAAACAAGAAACATACCTTAGTTTTCGATTGATCATCCTTAGATGAAATATCAGAAGGAACCTAAAGAGAAGCAAATAAATAAATAATAAAAATAACAAGATGCTTCACTGAGAGTGAAAGAGATTTAAAAATTCAGGAAAAACTTGAAGGTCAAATACTAACCTCTGTCCGACTCATTGGCCTTCTTGAACGGAGTCGTTTAATGTCATCTTGTGTGCTGCCTTTTGCAGATTCTGCAAATAATAAATTGATTAAAATAGGCGATGCCAGATGAAGATACTCTAACAATAGCATGCAAGTAGTAGATGAGACTCCAAGTTTATGAGGCATGCCTGTGGATGGACTAGAAAATTCATGGTCTACTGGACGAACCGTTCTCCACGCACCCTAAAGGTAAAACAGTCAACCATCCAGAAGGGATGAAGAATAAAAACTCATGGAAAAATCGAATAAAACTCGCAGTTCAATAGGAAGAGAAGTTAATTGTAGTCCTATTTACCTTGCCAAAGTACTCCTGCAAAGGGTCAAAAAAGGCATCCCCAACCTCATCCTCAGGAGGTTGCAAAACATTATGGAAAAAGATATTAATAGAATCAAAGTAGAACTGAGGCCTCGGAGAGTTGTGATCTCCCTCGAATTTGATGACATTTTTGTCTCCCTGCAAAAACGAGCATAAAATGACAAGCACAAAATGCCATCAGATTGACTACGTCGAATGCCACGACAAAGAAAGGTCCACCAGACACTTGTATAAAAAATTTTACCATTTTTTTTTCTAAATATGAAAATGTGACTTGTTGCTAGTGTCTTACACTTTCACACAAAGGTTACCACTTGGAATTGAGAGTTCACGTTTCGACTTTGTTTGAATTAAACAAATAGAATAAATTTTGAACAAGATATCACAAGTGTACTTTCATAATCTTATGCATGTTATTGTCATTATTTTCTAATCATCAAGAGAAGGTTATTTACCATATAAACATCATATATACGATCTGAATGGTGGGGACGAATAAAATCATCATCAGTGGCATGCCCAAACAGAACTGGAACGAAGCATGTCTTCGCCACCTACAGCATAAAGAACTAATTAGAGCACTTTTACAAGTCTAAACAGTAAGGAAAAAAACAAGTCTCCACATGATAAAGATGAGCTCCATTTCCAATTCAATCCTATGCATTAAAAGTTTCCCATTAAGACTTCAAACATACTAGCACCATATCCACCATTATTGAAACCATTCTCGATGTGACCAACAAGTAACTCAACTACGACAGATAAAAGTAGGATCATTGAAAGAATAAAACCTTAACAGCGTTGAGATTCGTTATGTCAAACTTTGCCTTTTTCTGGATAACTCTTCGCATGTATTGGATCGCATACTTGATCTTGAACAAGCACATGGAGAAGTAAACATCACAAAACGAAAAAAATCATGGCTCGTTTGGAAAAAACGGCTCTTTTGCTTTCACGAGAAACTTCTCACAAAGTTCTACTTACAGTGAACTTTGGTAAGCGAACTCTATAGGTATCTACCAGCTCCATCATCAAGTCAACCAAGTCAGAAAATGGACTGTCAAGAACCATTCCGGCAATTGAAGGGTCCTCAGCTCCATACATAAGGCTGTAAACAATAATACAAGTTGTTATCAAATCAGTACAAATGCGTTAATAATATCTGCATGATTTGGCTAGCTTTTAAGAAGATAAATATTTCAACCATATTCCATACAAAGAGAATATGTTCGCCTTGAAAAGCAGAAAGTCATAAAGTCATACATCAATGAGCAATAATGTAAATCAAGGTAAAGGATTGATGATGTAATATCTCCAATCCCATGCGGCCTCAATGGGTATGAAGATCAAAGGGCTAGACTTGGCAGTACTCTTCATTATACCAACCCAAGGCATTCAATTAAAACTCTCCCGCAAAAATGGATTAAAAATGTCTCATTACTCCTCCTCTGATTAAAATATTCTTGTTAACAATCAACACAATTATGAAAGGTTATTTTCATTTTTTACATTACATAAATGCAAGACTAAAGAAACACGGTAGTAAAAGAACAAAACCTAGTGACAGCGCCCATTGACCGGCCCCACAAGCCTATTAAAGAGACATTTCCATCTGCTCGCAAATATTCAACTACAGCTCTTAGATCATCCTTCTGCAAAGAAAAAAAGTTAAAAGACTATCATATGTAATTTCATATTATAGAATAGCAAATACCTATACGCATTTCACCTCCTTAATTGATGAGAAACTTTTGAGAAATTTATCTTGGTATAGACGCATCCACTGAGCCTTGGTTGGAAAGCACCCTTAGTGAAAACATTGAATCACGAAAGATTCCCTCCAAACCACTTTGTATGCATACACGATAACACTAGAAAGGCTCACAAGCAGGCTCTACACCTCTAAAGCAGTATCTATTCGTGTTCATAGGTAATGTTTACCAAGATGGAAGGTATAAGTTCAGGTTTAAGTTTGACTAAAAACTTACCTTTTCATGTACTTGTCAATCTATTACTTAAATTTCCCAGACCAAAAAAAAAAAAAAAAAGATCATTCCTCTCCTCTAACATGCCCCTTAATAATAATTGTCTAGGAGGCTGAGAGAAAACAAGCTTCCTGTAATTGGCCTTATACCTCAACTTTCTCATCTTGAACTTGTAAGGTTTATTGCCATTGGAATTGGAGTGACACGGTTGATGGTCTCCATCATATCAAATCAGAAATAGTTGGGAAAAACACAAATTATAACAGGAGATGGTTTTGTTTGAGGTGAGTTCCTGAACTTACTTCATTCCACCCTAGAGTGACATGCTCTCCTCCCGAGAGTCCAGATCCTGAGAAATCGAGAGTGAAAACAGTAATGTTTGATGGAAGCAAAATAATAGCTGCTTCACTGGCGTCAGCTCTACACCCACTGTGAAAACGAAGCTGGGCAGTCAGTAAAGATAATTATAGACATGGCAAAGCATCATCTAGGTGAGCACAAACGTAAAATTTGGTATCACATAAGTAAAGTTTTGAAGGTTAAAACAAGGTAACAAATTTTATCCACCGATATCGTGAAAGCTGTGTCAAACTTTCAAAAGGTAAGTTCAAAGCAAAAGCACCAGCTTGTGATATTACAGTTTGCAAAAAGAAATCTTTCTGGACTTATACAAAGGTTTGCAGTATGAGCAGTGAGCAGCAATAGTAATGATACAATTACATTTAAAGACCTATTAACACATAGCAGTTTTTCATATGATTAAACATGGCTATAATTTTTAGGAAAAATGCAACAACTTTCTGCTTGCTATTTGTACACTTCAACATTTTGTAACATATGACATTCTATTTAATGACACATTAAATAAATGTATTCCGTTGGAACGGAATCTGAGCATTAGAAAGTAGAAGCATTTTCAAATTGGTCACTAATCATCAAAACCTCGAGTCATTCGATCACCTGTTTCCATGGCAGTATATTACACAGGGCAAAGGCTTTTCTTCAGGAGCAACGATGGGCACGTAATGACTACACTGGAGGACATCACCCCGACTGTTCTTAACCTGCATAACATTCAAAACCTTTTGAATGAAATACCAAAAATCACTTAAAAACCTCATTGACTCTACAATTGGAAAAATAAAATCCTCACTTATTAAGCATGTAACAAAAGGGTGTTTGTAACGTTCCATATCTACAGTACATCATGTATTAAAACCCATCTTCCACTCTGTGATACCATACTTATTATACATCCCAGGAAATCGAATTTGGAAAGTTATAGTTGATTGCTTTAACAATCTCGCCCATACATAAACTGGAAAGCAACCATGCTAAATGATACAAACCTTGAAACACTAAAAATTTATGCATAAACCAAAGAAATTTACCTCTACATCATTTCGTTTATACCATTTTCCCCTCAGCATAAACTCATCTTCCAAGAGATCATTTTTTGGATCATATTCAGCCCTGCAGGCCAAAAATTGGATGAAGTCGGAAACGGGAAAACATGGTAAACTTTAAAGATTCCAACTTTAAGTAGAAAATTTACCAACAAAAGTCACGAAACACAAGTCCAATATGAGAAACTCACGCTCAATCTTGTTTATTATACAACAGAACATATTATATAATATAAAAAGTTGAAAATATCAACAAAGGAGATCTCAGCTTTTTTACACAAAGGGGCAAAAAAAATGAAAATTTGTAGGAAAAATCCCCCAATCACCAAAAAGTAATATAAAATTTTACCTTGTTTCATGTTAAACTAAGAACTAACCAAATGAAATTATCAAACATCATAGGCTTGCTAACCCCTTTATTCTATTCTATTGAACCCAAAAATAGGAAATGAATCAAAAAGAATTCTTCTTGGACAATAACTGATTGGGCTCAGCCAAATTTTGGGTTTTTTCAATTACCCAATACTCAAAAACCTTCAAATCAAATTATTCACTTCGACCCAACAACCAAAAAAGAGCAAAAAGCAAAACCCATCAAAAGAAAATCACAAAATTTCATGTCTTACAAATATCCATAATTCTACATACAAATAAACATAAAGAGAAAGATGGGTTTGTAAAGAATATCTTACCTTGGAGGCCGAATGATAAAGTTGACGAGCTGCTCCATTAGATTCAAAATGATGAAGATGATCTCTCACTTTGCTCTCTTTCTCTCTCTAAGATGTGCTTTTAGTTTTTTATGAACCCAATAAAATATTACATCTGAAGAGGAAAAAAATTTGATGGGTAGGGATGAATTTGTCAGGAAAGAGAAGGAAGGAAGAGAAAAAGAAAACAAGAAAGGAGAACAACAAAAAACAGGGCTTTGAGTTGATGGTGTTGTTTTGTATTGGTGTTCTTCTTTACCTTTTCTGTATTTAATTTAATTTTTAATTCTTTCCTTGTAAAAAACATATGACTAAGCATTATTAATATATTTTTTTCTCTCTCCTCACTTTTACACGTGTGAAACCTCATATATCGCCATGCGATAGAACTTCCACACGTGTTTGCCTCTCTCTCTGTTCTAGTTTGTGTTCCAGTTTGCTTCTCTCATATGTCGCAATTCTGGATATAATTGTAACAAATGGGCAGTATTTGGCTTTTCAAACCCATGGAAAGTACTTTTTGGTGTTTACCGGTGAGTTAAAACTCTCAATACAACTATTGTATAAAATAAAATATTATTATATTATAAAATTTTTACATATTATTATTTTTAAATTAAAATTTACAATTCTAAATGATTTGTTAAAAATCTTTTAAACTTCCAATGAATTTTGTGTTACTGAATAATAATGCTCTGTGTTCTCTTGAATCGGTTAATAATGTTCTATTTTAAAAGAAGAAAGAGTAAAATATTTGAGACAAAAAGTTGGAATATTTCCAAAGTAGTTACATGCAGAAGGGTGGGGTTTGAAGTTCAAATTTGTGTAGTGAAATATTGAAAAAGAAATCTGAGATAATTTTTTAAAAAAATATATAAAAAGAGATTATTAGCTAACAATATGCATGGAAAGGCTATGATAATTTAAAAGAATAAAAAAAAAATGGTCAAGAGATCTTGGAGGCCATGAAAGGGAGACTGTACGTTAAAGTTGCAAAAGGGAAAAGCAAGTGATGTAAGTAATAATTACAATGCACCCTTCTTAAGAAACTCATGATTTGAAGCCTCACCCAACTTTAATAAATAGTTGCACTAAAATTTTGTTGAGCTAACAACGGATAAAAAAGATTTTTTTATTGAAAATACTATCTTTTTATTGTTACAAACTCGCACAAATACATATCTGTTTCTTTGATAACAACCCTTTGCACAAACGCGCAAGGAATCAATGTCTTTCTTGCCTTAAATTTCAACCCAACAAACAAATACATGAATCTCACAAAAAACAACAGATAAGAATAAATGTGTGGATTTCAATGTGGTTCCCATGATTCTAAGAAAATAATGCCTTCGGAAGCTCTTAATGTCAAAACTTTTGAAACAAATTGTCTCCGTGACAAGCATTTAGATCAAACATGATAATAAAAAAGGTCTACTCTAATAAATATAGTATGAATATTGTGGCATAGTTTATTTTCATGAATCCTCTGAGAAATTGGAGAGAAAATATATATTCCAACCTAATAAAGCAAAGGAAAAAATTCCTTGAAAGGTGATGACACTCAAAAATTTCTAGAGCGTTTATATACAATGATTAAAGGTTATGTTAAGTAATTTATGTACAAAGTTTGTTAAACTAAATTTATTCTCAACAACTTAATAAGTGATTAAAGTGTAATTATAATGTCACAAGGATTATTGTTTAAATCTTTTTTTTTGACAAAATTAATAAGAGTAGATATAGAATTTACCGAGTGTAAATATTATGCCTTTTTTTTTCTTAATCAAAGTATGAATTGTATGAAAGTGCGAGCTAATTGATGAGCAAGAGGAAAATAAACTAGAAATCTTAATTGTTGTAGAATGTATTGTAACAAATTTTAAGATGGAAATATAGTAAAAGAAAAAATATTGTATTAAAATATGGATATCATATAGTATAAAAATTAGGCAGTACAAAAATTATACAGTATTAAAATAAAACAGTGCAGAAATTATACTACATAAAGTAAGTAGTATATAAATTATACTGTATAAAGTTAAGCAACATGAAAATTATACTGCATAAAGCTAAGCATCATCGAATTATAATGTGTGGAAGATGTGGATATGAATGAAATACTGTAAAAGCTTGTAACAATATAGGAAATATATTAACAGTATAGAAAATATATTAACAATATAAGAAAAATACAATGTAGTATAAATTTGGACTCTATAAAAAGCAAGTGGGGCCAATTTAATGACACCCCAAAAGTGGGAAGATTTTCACATCACCCTTGTAGAACCAGTTTTGGTGAGTTGATGGGAGCAATGTTTTAATTGCAATTTAGTCCATAGATTAAGTTAATTTATGGATAAGAGCCTAAGTGATAAGATTTAGTTTTTGTCTCTATCATTGTTGCATGAAACATGAAAAAAAAAAAAAAAAAAAAACCACACTCATTTTACTCTATGAAAACCGGCCATAAACTCTCTCTTTTCTCGAGTTTTGATGATTTAAGCCTCTAAATCATTCAAGGAAACAATAATAAGAGTTGTAGAGGAATATTAAAGAATTTGTTGAGATAAAAACCTAAACTTTTACCATGTGTTTTGATGTTTTTCTTTGAGTTTTTAAGTGGATTTTGATGGATTTTGTTATAGTTTTGTCAAAGAAGGTTACTAGGGTTTAAAGCCCTTAAGTGGAGGATCAAAAGCTGGGGAAAATTTCTTAGTAAAAACTCTAACCCTAGCTTTAGAAGTTTATGTTTTTATCTTGAAGTTATGAATGGTTTGTAAACTTTCTAGAATATGACATGTAAAAAAGATATTATGGCACGATTATATAGTATGTTAAGTAAAAATGACGATGGAAATATGAAAAATTGGATGTGCATACAAGAAAAGAGAAGAATAATAAACTTTGTCATAAACCCAAAGTTTAAGCACTTTAAGTGTTTGATAAAATGATTTTGAACATGGCATGTAAAAAAGAATATTAAGGCTGATTATTTTAAATATTAAGTACTTAAAAGTGAGCTTAAACCCTTGAAAAACAAGATTAACCAAGTTGTGATATATAAGTGTTTTTAAGGGTCTTTTTAAAAGATTTAAGTGTATCAGGCATTTAGAGGCCAAATTATTTTTTGAGTTTAACACGAGATTTATTTGAAACATTAAAATAGACAACTTTCATGAAGACGGTTTGTGAAAATCCTAATTGAATCAAGCTGAAAAGTATGAATTTTAGTTCTGCCCATTCAAAAACACTATCAAGATGAAATGTTTTGAGAAAAGTTAAAAATACAAAAGTTGTAAATCTTGTCGAAACTATAAAGACTCATAAGCGGTTTGTGAAAATTCTACACGAATTTTAAGTTATATATTTTATGAGATTTAATCATGAAATTTCGAAACGGTAAAATGAGGAAAACATTTTGAAACTGTTTGAGTTTGACTAAGAAGCATTTGTAAGTTTTAGTCCTTGCAAAAAAATTGTTATAGCGTAAGACATTTATTTTGTCTTAGCAGCAAAAATGTAAAAAATTTTGTGTTTGGGGCTAAAACTGTAAAGCTGTGTGGAACTAGATTTTTCACTGAAAATTTGGTTTTCTACATCGCTTTGAGCAAATGAATAATCACAGATTTTAAAGCCCAAAATAATTTGTGAATTTTCTGAGAGAAACATGTTAAGGACTAAATTGTCAAGATTTTCGTATTACGGGTGCAAACCGTAAAGTTTTATAAAACTAGAATTTTTTTGAAAAGAAAACCTATTTTTTGTTTTTTTGCAAAAAGTTATGAGTAGCAGAGAATTGTAAGTTTTAATTAAAATAGGTTCAGAAAGTTTTCTAAGACTCACAAAAAAAAAATGGTCACTTTTCAAAAAAGTGGCTTAAACAGACCTCGAAATGGCCGATTTAAGAAAACACCTCTCAACAAAAATTTTTTCACAACCCATTATTGTCAAGACGGTAAAGTAAAATGAAAATTTTAACCACGTAATGCTCTAGTTATGAGTAAACTGACGGTAATGTATCGAAGAGACTAAGCGTAAAGAATGAATGTTTAACGCTAAATTCTGTAATTGACAGATAAGTGACAATAACAAAGTTAGCTAATAGTTATGTATAGTTTAAACAAAACACAAAAACCAACTAATAGAAGAAAAATGATAAAGTGGGAATGTTAGGTGAGAAACATGTAAGTTTAAAACATCATATATAGCATAAAGCAAATGATTTTTAAAATACTATATATATATATTGAATACGTTTTGCATTAGTTATGCTTAATGTTTTAAATATAAAGTTATGATTTACAATATATTTAGCATATGCTATGCTTATCGTTTTAATCCAAGTCATATCATATGATATGTACACTAAAGTTTACAAGAAGGTAAATTAAAGATGTTAAGTAAGTATTGTATCTGCCTCCTTGATACGAGATTTACAAATTATGTTAAAGTAGGACCTTGTTGTTCAATGATCTTAATTCTTTTACAAGGGAAGCATCATGTTATGCGAAAGTTATGATCTCATGATTGATAATGTTAGTATGTACATTTAAACCCACAAGTTCAAGATAAGATAGGAATGATGACAAGAAGTTTATAAATGAGCATAATTGGAATTATGCATTAAGATGTTGCTTGCATTCCTTTTTAAGAAATGTTTTATGAGAAATGATTACGAAAAATGTTTTACAAGAAAAAATTTTAAGAGGAAAGTTTTATGATGAATGTTTTTATGTTTTGTGAGATTTGTTTAACTTACTAAGCGAAAGCTCATTATAAGTCTCTTCATGGAATATGTGATACTATAAAAGACCAGTATGACTATATGGTGAGCTGGATGTTTTGATGAGACAGATGCAATAGTTAGGCTATGAATACCACTACAGAGAGTTTCCACTGTGTTAAGAAAAAGTTTTCACTATTTTGAAAAGTTATTTTAAAAAGTTTTAGGAAACTAAATATTTAAGGAAATGTGTTACAAGAAATGTTTTGCAAAAAATATTTTAAGAGATATATTTTTATCAAATATTTTGAATGACTACAAAATTATGTTTGGAACTCATGTTTTAGTTTATGTTGCCACGAAGGTCGCAACAGTTGTAAGTATATTTTTAAAGAAAAAAAATTATCCAGTATTTTTCTTACATTAAAATTATAGAAATAAAGTTTAAGCAAATTAAAGTAATGACTCAAAAAGCCATATCATTACATTTAACACTATAATTTAATTTATTGTCAACCAAATATATGATTGTTTTATAATTTTATTCTTGCTATTCGAAAAGGAATTTTGTTTGCTATGACGTTAACTAAATATATTTTTTTTTCTCCGCATATGATGTCGATGTGCTCTTGAGACCAATTTTGGCTTGAGAAATTGATTTTCTTAATGAATTTTCATCCATTTTATCCTATAAAATAAAAACTTAAGACGATTTTTCTTATGTAACTGTTGGAAATCTAATCCAATGCTCTTCACACAGGAATAAATATGAAAACTCACAACAAATTAGAAAAACCATTTAACCATGATCAACACTTTCAAAAAACCTGTGTCCGTAGAATTCCACCGGCTGGCTAAGCTGGGGAAACCATGCAGGGGGTTATACCTGCCTTTGATTCACGTTGTTTCCGGTATTATTTATGGAATTTGTGTTATAAGGTATGGTAAAACGCCCATGTTACCTCATTTATGTCATACTAAATGAGTTCTATTGTATCCATCTTGTCATATTTTGCGTAATCATTTGATTGCAAACTAGCAACGAAGTTTTGCTAAATTCTTATGAATAATATCCAAACCAAAATTTTGAGTCCTCTCCACAAGGAAGGAATATGCTTTGAGAGCTCCACAATCCAAGTCTTAAGGAGAACATATGCCTGTCACTGAGTCATTGCAGGTTCTTTTTGTTTGATTTGTCAATTAAAGATATGCTCATTTTGGAAATTTTGGGCAGCTTTTGCAGTGTCAAGTAACTTATAGAGCTAAATGAAGGATTATATAATACTTGAAAAAAAACTTGTAAAGGTAAAATTTGAAAAAGCTTAAGCAAATATTTAAATCATCACTAACAACTCAGCATCAATCCTTGTATGTGGTGTTTCGATTTTATAGCCCTGATAGGAAAACACGTTTGCTTTTAGAGCCACACGTAGAGTGCGTTAAAATAAAAAGTAGATGAAGTTTGACACCTCGATCAGCTCTACCCCATTACCGTATGGTTGGCTGGGCTAGGCCGATATAAAAGAGAATATAGCTTTATTTGTCTTTTGGAATAACTCTTGTTAAAACTAAAAGCGTGCTTGACAAGTGTAGTTAAAATTATGATTATGGTTTAAAATATTGTAACATGTAAGAGCTTTACATTATTTGATAACCACAACTATGGTTTCAATTATGGTTGTCAAACACCCTATAAAATAGACATATATAAAAAAACAAGTCGATATATTTTTTAATGGCATTTTCAAACACTTTTTGGATTGGATATATGTTTTCATTATTTTATTTATATAAAACCGGAGTTGTCAATTTTTGTTAAAATTTAAAAAGCTTAATAAATCATTTTGAAGTTGAGAATCTGATACTTTATTTGCCTTTTGGTTCATAAATTTACACTATAATTTAAATCATTTTAATACAATATATTTTTTTACAAAAATTAAATTTATATTCAAACCTGTAAATCAAACGTCGCCGTCTTTACATCACTTGTTCTTAGACTTATAAGTGCTGACTTGTACTCATATTTGATTTTGTAAGTAATGACTTATGCTTACATGTGTATATATTTACGAATAATTGTTTAGATTGATTCGTAAATTTTAATAAGGAAAAAAAAAACTTAATTAAATTAGATTTTGTACATAAATCAGATTGAACTGCATGCGACAACTCAAAATTTAATGTAATATTGAATTGGATTGGAGCATTGACAAGTATCATATTGAATTAGAAGCTCATCCCCATATATATATATATATACCATATATATACACACACACACACTATATATATATATATATATTATACTTAAAGTAGAGATCTTTACAACCACATCTTTTTGAAAGGAAACCAAAAGACATCTAGTGTAAATAATAAAACAAACATTTGTTTCATTATTCTATTATCAATGTACTTTTTTTTTTTGAGAATATTGAAAAAAAAATAACAAATGAGAAATAATAAGAGTAGATGCGGCAGTGCGCACGTCGTTTCCTATTTCATCTATGTATAATGGTAGTCTCATAGTAAGACATCAGCTGTCACTAGTAGCTGCTGCCAATACTTTAATATAAAACTAATTAACATGTAACAAAATTAAAAAAATAAAATTTTACCGGCCTAACATGAATAAATAATTCCAAAATCTTCTTAAAGGAACCTTATAAGGGAAAAATACCGAAAAAAAGGAGAGATAATACTTTATTTTGTATTCAATATTCAATCTTCAAAATCTCCTAATACAATAGCTAATATAGCTAATTATAGTTCTTTAACAAAACGACAATGATATTCGCTAAAATAAATAACATACTAAGCAAATAACAATAAACTAATAAGAAATGTAGATTATACAAAAACGATTAATATAGTTAAAACCTCCCACATCATATGGTATTTTAAATATGTTAGGGTAATAGATTTGGGTTGGGTCATGTTTCTGAGAAGCATTATACTGATATGCATCATAGGTTTTAGCAATATGGGCTTATTGGACTCTGAGTTGGTTGGATCATTATTGATTGGGCCTATTTTTAAAGCCCAATGAAAACCAAGAGAAGCTTGGTCAGCCCTTGCAGGAGAAATAAATGAGAGACATAAAATTTTGAACCACAAGAACTAGATTGCAGATCAACCTATGGAAAATGGCATTTTGCAAACCTTCAACAAATCAGGGAAAAAAACCAAAGAAAAAAAAAATAAATAGAAGGCCGTTTTATGATGTAGGACTCTCTATACACGTCATGGAACCGAAACGTGCAAAGCAAACCAAACATCATTGTTACCAACAACCTTCCTCAAGTTTTTTTTGGCTAATAGGCAATGGATTATTTGGATAAAAGATTAAATAACAATAATAGTAGTAATAATAATAATTGCTCACTGTCAAATATCAGCCAACTAAAATTTGGTCCATATATTAATTCTGTATAGTTAACTTTAATATTTTTATTATCATTATTGATATGAATTTATGTTTCAAACTTTATATTAATATGAAAATTGTTGCGGAATTAGGCGTCTCCTAATTCTAATGATCGCAAGAACGAATAATTGCAGAAAAGAAATTAGAGAAAAGAAGAAAAGAAATACACCAAATTTTATATAGGTTCGTTCAAATTTAAAACTATGTCCTGTTTCTGCCCGCTGCAGATTCCACTATGATGAAGGAGATTACAGATTACAAGAGAAATTTCTTATACACTCTCAAATAGTGTTTCATAAATCTCTTTTCTACCTAGCACCCTGTGGGAATTTTTTTCTCTCAACAATAGAGCTCTCACAAAAATATGCCTCACACAAAAGAATGTTACTCTCTCTCTCAACCCTAGCCACCTTATGTATATTTATAACCCAAAGAAGAGAAAAATAACAATTAATGAAAAACCCTAGTAATTTCTCGTTTTTGGCTTCAAAATCCCGACTTTTACACAGAAAAATCGCAAAAAAAACAAATTTCGGGCACCGCGGCCCTCATTTTGGGCGCCACGACACTGGTTGCTCCTTGGGCGGGTGCCGCGGCCCTCCTTTAGGGTACCACGGAGCTGTCAGGCAGGCGCCACGGCCCTTCTTTTGGGCGCTGCGGCGCCGAGCTACTGCCTTCCTGCCTTTTCTTTTTCTTTTTCTTCTCCTTGCTTTGCTAGGATTGATTCGGCTCCATTATTCAACAAAAATAACACTAGGAATGAGTAGATTAAGGTGTATGGTTAATAATAAACAAAGAACCCCTACATCTAAATTGGCTTGGATTCATGTATTTCTTGTTATAGGGAATTACAAAACATGTTATAATAATCATACTTAGCATTATGAGACATAATAAATGTCACCATTAATTGGCATTATTAAGAATAATTTATTAAACTATGTTTTACAAGTAGATAATAACTAGATTGTTGGTTTTCACGCTTGTCAGTTTATCTGAGCTGAGAACGAGAGAGAAGGAATATTATTGCCCATGAAACCTTATCTAAGATGTTACCAAGTCACAACCTTTCTCTTGGTGGTTCTCAAAAGGAGCAAAAACTATTTTCCTCCACATATGTCCATACCCCTATCTACTTTGAAAAGGCCAAAAAAATAATACTCTTTTGCCCATCAGCCACAACTTAAATTTAAGTACTTAAAAGTCTTCAATTCAAGACACTCTGATCTCTCTCTCTCTCTCTCTCTCTCTCTCCCCTTCCCTTCTTTCTCTCTCTACAAAAGCCTTTCCTTCTTCAGAGTCTACCCTCTAGCTTTGCTGTTCCAGCCATTTTCCAGAAATCCCTCAGGTAATGGGTTTTTTTTTTTTTTTTTTGGTGGTATTTTCGTATCAAGTAACATTTTGTAGTTTTTTTTGTTTGATGGAACTTGGAAAGATGAGAAAACTGTTATGGGCTTGCAATGCTATAGCATTGAGTCAGAACTCTGAAGTAATAATGTCTGACTCAGATTTTTTATTTGCTCCTTTTTATTTGCTCCACATTTTGGCTTGAATCTGTCATAAACTGGTATCTAAAGCATGACAAGACAAAACAAGCCCATTGTTTGTTCACTACCTCTTTTTTTTTTTTTTTTCGTGTTTGTTATTTCTCTTACTATCTCGAAATGTTACCTTAAAAAGGACAAGTAATTTGATGGCAGATCTGTTGGAGGCAGTACCCTTTTGTTTTTCTTTTGTTATTTTATACGTTGTTAGGCACGATGGTTCAAACTCACTGGCTCGACTCATGCATTAAACTATCCATTGCACTCTTAACAATTATAATATAAAGCAAAAAAGTTACCGTGTTTTACATATTACAATATTTGAAGTATTTTTTTGGTTCAAACCAGTATGTCAAATGCTCTTATTTTCCGAGCGCACATAGCGTTCAGTGTTTACCCTTTTGTCCCATTGTATTATATTGGATCCTAACTACAGTATCAGAAATTATTATTATTTTTAATTATGAAAATAACAGTAGAGTCAGGGGCTTTTTGGTCATTTCAGTAGAAGCGCCCTTGGGAGAGCAGGAGCGATACATCACACGTGTGTCAAGGCCAATCTAATTATTAACTATAAAAAGTCAACATAAGGAATTTCAACATATTGAATTGTTTATGAATTATGTACTTGCCACTTGTTATAATTCATCATAAACAAGGTAAAAAGTGAAAAGTCAACCGTTTTCTCTTGTAACTGCTACAAGTAAACTGTGGAATGCACCAATTCTAAGCTTAATTTTTGGTGCCAAATCTAATTTTTTATTAATTGATATGACAATTATTTAAACAACTACTAATAGAAAAATGACGACTTAAAATTCATAGAAATTCAAAAAATTGAAATTATTATTCCTCTTAGTTTGTTTTATTCTGCAAAACTTGGTCAATGCTTTTAGATCAGTTACAATTTGTTGTCCCAAAAAAAGTCTGTTTACAATGATTTGTCAAAACTAGTTTTTGTTAGTTTTCAAGATTTTAAGAATTCAAGTTCAGATGATGCGACAAATCTTAACAAGCGAGACCAAATAAAAAAAAAGACTTGATTTCTGGTCAACAAATATTCTTACTCATAGAACTTAATGATTTTTTTATTATTATTATTATTTTTTTTTTTCAGTGAGGAGTAGGGAAAGATGGCACAGATTTTGGCACCACAATGGCAGATGAGGATCACCACCAAAGCCTCAAATGATGCAAGTCCAATGACTTCAAAGATGTGGGGCTCTCTAGTGATGAAACAGAATAAGAAAGGATCAATGAAGAGCTCTGCTAAGTTCAGAGTTTTTGCACTCAAGTCTGACAATAGCACCATCAACAGGCTTGAGCATTTGTTAAATCTGGATGTCACTCCTTACACTGACAAGATCATTGCTGAATACATTTGGTACTAAACTTAACTACACTTCTTTGTTCACATTTGTGCCCATGATGCACATATCTGCAGTTGTTAGATTTTGAAACATTTTGACAAAGTTAAATAGGGGTAAATGTGTCAATTTACATGAATGTAGCCGAATTTGATGAGCTCCGGAGACGAATTTGCAAGAAATTATAAATTTAAGAGTGCAAAATTCAATGGGAAAGATTTTGAAACTAGGAAAATGATACACATCATGAAACTAAAATTTAACTTCTTAAGGGTATATATATGTATATATGTATATACATTTTTACAGATTTTGCACATTTATTATAAAAATCTTCATGATTTGTATTATTGATCTTAAAATTAGCACTTTTTTCAATGCATTGAAATGGAATTCCAGTGTAAATGTCAGCTCATTTAGGCAATCATATTTTAAGCGTTTGCCATTTTAATCACATGTGCATGCATTTCCATGTCATGATGATATTTTGTTATTTGGAAAACAGGATTGGAGGGTCAGGGATTGATGTGCGTAGCAAAGCAAAGGTGTGTTATGATACACTGTTGAAAATCCATCTGACAAAAGCTTAGAGAGTGGTTTCCAATACAATGCTTTTTTTTAAAATTAATTTTTATTGTTTTAAATTGCATAATATTCAGACAATATCAAAGCCTGTTGAACATCCTTCTGAGCTTCCCAAGTGGAATTATGATGGATCAAGTACAGGACAAGCACCTGGTGAAGATAGTGAAGTAATTCTATAGTAAGATCTTGAGAACAAAATGTCATTGGACTTGGTGGATCCATTTAAACTATTATACCAAATTTGATAAAATCTTTTTTTTTTTGCCCTTTTCTGCAGCCCTCAAGCAATTTTTAGGGATCCTTTCCGTGGTGGCAACAACATCTTGGTAAAGTATCATGAACTCAAAGACACAATCAATAACTGATCTATAAGTAAATTTTGTGGTATACAACAAAAAGTTCAAAATTGGTGTATCATCTTCTTTACATAGGTAATTTGTGATGCATACACGCCGGCAGGTGACCCTATTCCTACGAACAAACGCCACAAAGCCGCGGAGATTTTCAGTAACAAGAAGGTTGTAGATGAAGTTCCATGGTAATATTTCCATTGTGATTTGTATGCATGTGCTTATGTATACCTTTTTATTTGGTAGACTTACTAATTATGATGAAAAATTGTGCTAATACTTTGTGACCATTTGATTAGGTTTGGGATTGAACAAGAGTACACTTTGCTCCAGCCAAATGTTAGATGGCCTTTAGGCTGGCCTGTTGGAGCCTACCCTGGTCCTCAGGTAGTAATTTACATCATTGCCTTTATTAGAATCCTTGGGGAAATCTACTATGGTCTATGGAGATTTCCCAATATAGGGCCAATGGCATTGACATCAACCGTATAATTCAAATTAGATGACACTTATGAAGCAGGTGTAATGGAGCTGTTGAAAGAGTCATTTCCTAATATCTAGATCCATGGAATAAGCACCGATTTGATTTAAATCTTACATAACCATCCTTGGCCCAATAAGGACCTAGAGTAGGGTGCTCCTACCATAGAATGAAAAATGCTTGGGGGCATCACCGGCGTTAAGCATCACAACTAATAAAAAGGGCCTCATTTGTGGGACTCACCTTCTATTAATGTGTGGTGCTCAACATTACCAGTGCTCCTTAGCATTGCTTCTGTAGAATCCCCATCATTGTTTTTAAATGAATAATTAGGATATTTTTATGCTTTTTAGGGCCCCTATTATTGTGGAGCTGGGGCGGATAAATCATTTGGCCGTGACATAGCTGATGCTCACTACAAGGCTTGCTTATATGCTGGAATTAACATTAGTGGCACCAATGGAGAAGTTATGCCTGGCCAGGTTTTCCTTCACATATTTTGTACTTTTTTCTTCTGCTTATGAAATCTGATTTCGGATTAGCCAAGCTTGTGCTTCTTCTAATCATTAGTAATGACTGTGACTATGATGCAGTGGGAGTATCAAGTTGGTCCAAGTGTGGGAATTGATGCTGCAGATCATATCTGGATTTCAAGATACATTCTTGAGGTAATTTATCTTCATCTAATTTGATCGTCTACACCATCAAAAGTGAATCTCGGATAATATTTTTCAACTTTGCTAGTGTCGGGTACCATATCTAATCGAGATAGACTCTACACTTGGGCTTTTTTCCGCATGAGACATTCTCATTCTCCCATCACCGTTTGAAGTGGCGCTTTCAGCAGTGGAGCTGAAAAGCATTTTTCTTTAATCTGCAATCTAGTCCACTTTTCAACCGGGAAAAAATTATAAGGATTAGTGGAGCCAACACCATATTAAAAAATGGGTAGGTTTTAAAAATGCTTCGGGACACGACTGACACTAAGCATCACGATTAATAGAAGGTAAGTCTCATCGATGGGCTCAATGTTGTGAGACTTGCTTTCTATTCGTGTGTGTTGCTTAAAGCCATTGATGCCCCTATCATTGTTAGTAGATTCCAAGGAGCCTGCACCTACTCTTTCGGAGTTGTGGTATCCACTGGTGGAGGCAAATGTAACTAAATCACGTGCCCTCGCTCAATTTTTAAAAATTAATATTTTATGGTAAAATTTTTTTAAAAAATTTATATATATTCTTATCATGCCCCTACTAAATAATTGAAAGATATTATTTTGTCTCTATTTTATAAGAAAAATTATAATTGTGCAAGCACTGAATGACAAAACATAGATAAATGAAACAGCTTAGTTAGTTGTAAGTTCTTTTACCCCAACCATGAGTTGAGAGTTCGAGTTGCGCTTAGCTCCACTCAATAGTAGGTGACATTCCCCCTCCCCTATATAAAAAAAAATGGCGAAAACATACAATTTCATATCCATATAATAAAATATTGTATCTATTCTTTTCATAGTGCCCCACCGCCACTGGTGGTGTTGACCCCACTGCTTCACGATAGATAGGTTCCACTCAATGGGATTGGTATACCAGGCACTACCACTGCCAAATCGCCCTATTCTTTTCCACCTATTGTGGACTGGTGAAGTAACGGTTTTGTGCAGTGTACTAGATACTGAAATATTGTTTCTTTCACGTTCTGACAGAGAATCACTGAACAAGCTGGTGTTGTTCTGTCCCTCGACCCAAAACCAATTGAGGTAATCTTTTAAGAACGCAGAACACAATTTAATATGTCACATACGAAAATATCTTCTTGGTCAACATTAAATAGGGATAACGCTTCATACTTATTCTCCTCAACAGGGTGATTGGAATGGTGCTGGATGCCACAGCAATTTCAGGTACTAAGAATAAAATTTTACTAAAAGAAATTCACTGATAAATACAGGGAAAAACATGCCTTCTATAATCTGTTAGAATACTAAATATTCATTGCTTTTGTAGTACAAAGAGCATGAGGGAAAACGGAGGGTATGAAGCTATTAAGAAGGCAATTTTGCATCTCTCCCTCCGCCACAAAGAGCATATCAGTGCCTACGGAGAAGGAAATGAAAGAAGGTTGACAGGAAAGCATGAAACAGCAAGCATTGACACATTTTCTTGGGTATGCTTTGAAAGGATTCCGACTCTTTAGAATGAATTTTAGCCTTTGTTTTCACATGCTATATTGAATCATTTGAACGACATTAAATATGATTTACATTCTTTTGTTGAAACTCTAATTTGCAGGGAGTAGCTAACCGTGGTTGCTCGATTCGTGTGGGACGAGAAACCGAAAAGCAAGGAAAAGGTACCACCACTATATACCCTGTTACATACCACTTAAAGCTGTTTTCAAGTTTTGGTTTTTGAAATGTTTGCATCTATATTTGCTGATCCTTTTTAATGGTGTTTCTGATGTGTTAGGTTACTTGGAAGACAGGCGTCCAGCTTCGAACATGGACCCCTATGTCGTGACCTCGCTGCTTGCGGAAACTACTCTACTGTGGGAGCCAACACTTGAGTCTGAAGCTCTTGCTGCTCAGAAGCTTGCTTTGAATGTCTAGTAAATTTGTTGACAATAATCTGAAGGGGCCTCAAAATGCTATCAATTGGGGATAAATCTGGCCAACTGTTTTGATGCTTTTTTTGTTCCTCCTCACTTTCTAGAACCTTTAGGAGAGTCATTCTGTAAATAAAGGTCTTGAAGTGAGAGGTTCTTCATGGCCAAGTTTGTAAAAATGGTCTCTCAGGTTAGAGGGATCTTGCAGATTAGCGTGACTTGATTATTAAATTTCCCACTTCATGGGGATTTTAGGGGGTTTTACTTGGCATGTTTAATCCAATATTCCGGACCCCATTTGAATTTTTTTCTCTACTTTCTCAGTCCATTTTTGCTGTATTTGCATTTAATGGTTGTTTTATCAATTGCCCATATTTGCACATTAGACAGTTATGACAATAAAGAATAAGTGACCAGGTGGTCTTGGTGTGATAGGAATGTCTTCCTAGAACATCATTTGCTACATCTCTAATATCAAATCCCATTATTTTGTGTTTGCTGAAAAACAAAATAGAAAATTACCATTTAATTTGTTGTTTCTTCGCTTGATGTGCATGTTTCTTTGACAACTTCAACCTCAAATATCAAGAAAATGTAACATGCTATTTGGATCCATCGTTCAAATTACAAATTTTGGTTCCAACTTACTTTTGCTATAGTATTTTCTTATAGCATGTTCAATTCAAATTTCAATTCCAATTCATTTTCCAAGCATTCTATAATTGTACATTTAAATCGGGTAAAATTCCAAGCAAATCATTCCCGAAAAGAAAATATAGGAATGAAAAAACCTCACTGAAAATGTACGTATAACGGACTTTATTCTTGGCCAGAAAAAAGAAACTAACAAATTTAATATGTTGTGCTCAACAGAGAAACTTTATTCTGAGTTAACATGTAGAAAGTGACATTCAGCAAAACTAAAAAAAGGGGATTCTTGTTTGATGCGTTACAAGACCAAAAGGGATTCTTTTCCTTTCCATGAAGCAACAAGCCTAAACAAGGAAAGGAATTTCAGACATTTCTTTGGCTTTCTGGCAAGGGAAAAGAACAACTCCTTCTTGCTTGTATATAATCTTCCTTGAGCTCAATAAAATTTGTGTTCTTATTTAGTTCTTCATCTTCTTGTCTCTAAGCTTCAAAACGCCATGGCTTCTCAGGGACCAAAATCAACAGCAACCATACTCTTCATCCTCAATCTTGTTCTTTATTTCATTGTAACTGTGATTTCTGCGTGGGCCGTAAACCATGGAATCAAAAGGTCACGGGAAACAGGTAATCTAAGCAGATATAGAAATGAGCAACGATACACATCATGAAAGATTTACGAGGTGTTAAAATTCTACGAGTTTCAGAAAAATAGAATTACTATTCTGTTCGAACTTATTTATTGTAGTGTGTTTCCTTGTAATCTCATGATATTCAAGCATACATGCAATTGCCTTGATAGGGTCACTTAGTAGGGTCTACTTATGAGTTATGGACCACAATGTCATTTTAAAGAATCGTTCAAGCGTACATGTTTTTTGGTGTCATATGGTGCTAAATAAGACTGGTTTGGAAACAAATATCACTTATGTTTTGCTCTCCATTTGTATATGCAGCATCTGTTTTATCCCTTCCTGCTAGAATATTTCCAATATACTTTCCAATGGGCAATATGGCGACGGGTTTCTTCGTAATCCTCTCACTCCTTGCTGGTGTTGTGGGCTGCACAACTTCACTGACTGGACTTTACAATGTTTTCAAATGGGATGGCCCCAACTTGCACACTGCGTCTGCCTCTTCTCTTGCAACTTGGGCACTCACTCTTCTCGCAATGGGGTAAACCATTTGGTTAAGTTCACGCTTTCCCCGATTCTTATTGTTCTTTTTTGTTTCTCTTGAATCTTGTTTCCTATTGCAGATTTGCTTGTAAAGAGATTGATCTTGGATGGACAGATGCAAACTTGGTAACCTTCTGTTCTCACCTTGTGTAATTTAGTCACCAACAATGATTAGTTTAATTCCGGTCTTCGTGTCTGCTCTTACACAAACAGACATAATAATTCAGTTTGAACATGAAAGATTTTTCCATTTGCAATAGTTCTTATTCTTGTAATGTTGTTTGTGCAGAGGACTCTAGAGGTAGTGACAATAATTGTCAGTGGAACACAAATGTTTTCCATCTTTGCTGTCCATGCCGGAGTTGAAGATGCTATTGCTTATTAAAAGGGTATAGCAGGAAGATTCTAATCTGTTTCTTGTTCTACAATTTATCAATACATTGTTGTTCATGACCACAAAACTCTATCCACAAGTGGATTTCATTATTACTATTCTTGCAACTTTTGTTTTGCTGCGTGAAATTTTAAGACTGCTGTTGTAATATGCTTTGAGTCTATTTAAATATGCACAATATAATCTATTCTTTTTTTTTAGTGATATATAAACTCAATAATCTAAAGCTCACTTTTATAATATATAATCTGAAAGGATACATTTGGAACGAAAATGAATGGTAGAAATGAATTAAATGGAAAAAAAATAGAAAACTTCAAACTTCAAGACTATTTTACCGCCTTGAACTCAGTTGGGTGAACTGGAACTAGACTTTCTACATACATAACCTTGTCATAGAGATGATAAACATCATCAGATTCGCTGAAAAATTTTTGTATGTCTTCTTTGAAGATCTCAAAATCAAAATGTTCACCATCGACTGAAATTGGAGTTGACGAATCTGTAAAAAATAGAAAAATGGCCTACTTAGTCCAAGATGAGTTTTCCTGATCATGATCTAATTCTTCCTTCATTATCCAAAACTCCTCATCTCCTTGTTGTAAGTTGGGACCAGGAACACTGATACATCCTTTCACAACCCCCAGTTTTGAACATGTGTCTTCACAAAAGCGAGGCACCAAAATTTCTTTGAATCTCTTGGTGACGAGATTGAAAGAGATAACCGAAAATCGCTCCATTTCCAACATGTCAAATGCCATAACGAGCCAATAAATGGTTCCACTCAATACAACACCTTTGCAGTCTATTCTACCATCATAACTTCTTTCAAGTTGTTGGGACCTTTTTCTCCATGTGTTGGATTTCAACGAGGCAACCTTGCAGTTCATGGCTTTTCCCTTGAAAACAGAGGCGTGTATGACAACCAGCTTGTAATCATCAGTGGACTGATCATAACCAAAACCATGACCACAACAATGAAAACTATGTAATCGTCAGCACATAGAGGTTCATGAACATAGTCAAGAAGACCATGGAGGTCACCATAAGCAAGACCGAAACTGCATTTTGGCCTTGTGGAATTGTCTGCGTCAGAAGTAGTACTGCTGAGTATAAAAGTCCTATAATATAATTTAAGTTCGCATATGCAGAATGTGAATACCTTTATCAATTCAACAATGCAATCAAGCATGAAAAGGCCTTTTTTGTCCTTAAAACTGATTTCGCGCTCCAAGATGCGCTCTTGGTAGCAGATTGTAGGGCAGACTCTCATAAGTACATAACTGGAACAAAAATTCAAGACAAGGGAACACACTAGAAAGCTTTTAGGTTGTTTGATCTGGCCAAAAAAGGGATTATTTGTAAGATAAGATTGGCTCAGATCTGAGCAAAATGTTTGAAACACTTGGTGTTGATTTATAAGCATCAACCCTCACGTAATAAATCAATTTGCAACCACAAATATTTGAGCATAAATGCAATTTCGCACTTATAAAGGAGCTTTTTTTGTAGGAACATAACGCATATTTCTGAACGTTAAATTTAGTCAAAATTCTATCTAAATAAAAAAAAATTACAAACCGACACAGAAATTATTATTCAGAAAGTGCATACAACCTGAGTCCTCCCAACGATCTGATAACTTGAGATGCTCTCTGGTGGATGGGTTCCATATGGAAATATCACCTTCCTTGGCTGCTAAGCAAACCAGGCCATTGCAAGAGCCTAAGATCTTGACACTCCTTGGTCCATTTTCCTCACATGGAAGCTCAAGATGAACCAAACTACCATCAAAACACTCTACAGAGTGGGCTTCAACTGCACTCAGTTGCTATAGAAGATATTTTTTTGTACTTGTCACAAACCTGAAGAAAGATTATGATGATCATGATGGTCATTTCCCGAGGCTCGTCAGAGTTGGGATTCGACAAAGTGGGGATCCGAGATGAGAGAAAGCCATGGCTTTGACACGCGCTTAAAGCGTAGGGGAGATTTGGTGGGTAGTCTTGAGAGGATATCTGCTATGATCTCTATGGGAAGAGGCTTGTTTTCCGCGGCTAAGCATAAAAGCTATTTTGTTTGGAGATCTTTTCTCCAATGCAATGCATTTTTATATAGAAAGAAAGGCAGTTTTTGATCATTGATGAGCAGAACGAGAATTGTTGAAACTTGCATATTGGAAGTATCTTCTGCTCTTTCCGCAACAAATAATTTCATTAGATTTTCCGTCCGGCTATCAAATTTAATTCAAGATCTAGTTAGTAGACACTACATTAATAATGAAATAGACAGTTTCGTGTTACTATTTAAAGATTATGAACTTTTTAGGCACAGTTAGAGAATAGATTACTAATATATTGGAGAAATCTATTCACATTTTGGAAGAGACATCAATTAGAAATAGTTAATTTAACGGTCCAATCACTCACGAATATTTAAATTGCAAGAGAACAATGTAATAAGTACGTATATCAAATCCAAAAAGTCAAAAAAATTAATGGAGTTTAGTATTGTTGTATTAGAATAGACTATTTTTCCCTTAAAAAAATTAAAGAATTAGACTCTTTTTATATTGAAATTAGAATTTGACACAAATATTAAGTGTTCTCTACCACATATGCAAATTATATGTCAAAAAGAACAATTTGAAGTTTGAATCCAAAAATAAATAATTGTGCGGCAATTAAAAAAAGAAGAAGAAGCTGTAACCATGGTTAATTTCGTCACAATAGAAATTTACATTAGTAATTTTAAGACAAGTAATTTTACATCATTTTTCCCTTTCAAAAAAAAAATATTGATATTATAATTTAATCTATTTTTATTAAATTATTTTACGTAAGCGCCATTAAAAGCTGAAATGGAGTAAAATATTTCTTATGTAATTAGAGAATTATTTTTTTCATTATTTTTTATAATTCTGATTATTAAAATGCATCACAATTATATCAAAAAATAATAAAAAAGATATCAATATTAGGAGTGTTCATCCCATCCAATCCAACCTATTTTAGAAAATGAACATCCAAAACAATTAAAAGTCGATTTTTAAGGATTGCATCTAATTCAACCCGATAGAAGCATATCATCTAATCTGATCCAATTGGGGTATGTTCAGATCGGATTGGTCTAATCGGTTTTCAAGTTAAGGCTTTTGTACATTTCCTCCCCCTTTTATTTTTTCCATGTTTTAACCTATGCACATTTTTTTCTTTAACAAACTTAGACTATAATGATTGATTAAAAGGAAGAGGGAGTAAAAATTAACATACACAAATCTAAATATGCATATAACTTCACATTGCTAACTTCAAAAATTGATTAAACATCCAATGCTTCAAAGAAAATAATTGGTGTGTATAAGTATATATATGGAAAGATAATATAAATACATATATACTTATATGTATTTATAGGTAATATAAATAGAGAACAGATTGGATTAGATAGGATCGGATAGAATGTTTTGAAGTTAAAATGAACATTCAATCTAATCTATGTTGGTTTTATAGAATTGACATCCAATCAACTCCAATTGAGGTCAATTATACGTCAAATATGAATTAGATTAGATTGGATTAGATTAGTCCGTTTGGTCGGTTGAGTTGTGTTGATAAGATGAAAACCCATGTAGAAGATTAACAGAAATTTAATTTTTTATTTTTTAAAAAAATCTCGGACCATAAAGATTCTCCTTTATTTTTTTTATCTCACGAATAAAACAGTTTAGAGGTTAATGTCGTTAATTCCCGCCAAATCGGAATTATGTGAAGAAGAAATTGCAAGAACCGTATAAAAATAAATCCTCAATTTCCACCATCACCGAACCGGAGGCTCACCAATGAACTGCACGCACCATACGGTGGCAAGGGTCTTCTCCTTCCCTTCTTCTCCGCCGTCAAATCTCGCCATTAAAACCCTTCTTCTTCGCCGGAGTTTCACGCAAATCCTTGCCGTGAACCACCAAGCGCCGAGAATCGAGAAGATAAGCTTTCGAGTGAGAGCTTCGGCGAGCGAGAATAAAAGTAGTGGTAATGGTGGAGGGACCGGGAACTGGGTGAACCGGTTGCCGACCGGAGCTATCGCCGCCGACAAGGTGCTGAGGCTGATCGCCGGCGCCACCGCTAGTCCCATTTGCCAGTACGTCTCCTCGCCCTCCACGTTTCTTCATTCTGTTGACCCCAGAATCAAATTGGTATGTGCCCCTTTTCCAAGTTTCTAGGGTTTTGTTGTTATTTTTTGTCGATTTTTACTTTACTCGGTTTGGTTTGCTTGATTCTGATATAGGATGCAGTAATTTCAGCTGAAGTTCTTTTTTTTTTTTTTGTTGGTTACGGTACTGTCAATTTTCCTGGAAAATTTTTGAAGTATCAACAATTTCAAATTTTGGGTTTTTGATAATTTTTTGTTTTTACTCACTGGGTGTGCTAGGAAGTTAATAAAATGTGGTGTGTGTTTTTTTCCTTCTTATTATTGTTCTTGCTGCGACTGGATAGAGTTAAAGGAGCAATTTTTATGGATAATTTGTGGATGAAAAAAATTGTTAGCACAGTTCGTCAAATTCATTTTCCAATGGGGTAAATGTATCAGTTTTCCTGGAACATTTTGAACCTTACAACATTTTCTTGTTTGGGATTTTGAGAAATTTTCTTTTGCCTCACCGGGTATGTTAAGAAAGGAATTGATCTAGAATCTTTTTGGGTTTTTTCCCTTCTTCTTATTGTTTTTGGGTATAGATAGAGGGTTAATTGAATTTTTTTTATGATTCATTAGGGAGAAAGAGAGAGAGCATTGTCCTAGTAAATCACTTTCCAGTTGGTAATATTGGCGTGAATTTAGATTGTTTGGATTGAAGGAAAATACTGAGATAGAGAGAGAGAGAGAGAGAGAGAGCATTGTCCTAGGAAAGCACTTTCCAGTTGGTAATTTTGGCGTGAATTTGGATTGAAAGAATGTACTTACATTTGCTCCTGCTCAGTTCTGTAATGTATTAGCTTTTGACATTGAGAGATCTTGATCGTGCAGGTATGGCTTTTGGCCTTGGTTGTTTTACCTGCAAGATCACATATAATACTACGATTTGGGTTAGTAATATACTTGGCCCTCTTGTCAATATGGATTCTACCTAGACAGGCATGGATGGTGAGTACCCTGTTTGGTTTGTAAAGCATATATATATATATATATATATATATATCTTTTATTTACCTTCTTCGAGTCTTGTTTTAGTATTGCTACCGAAAAAGTGTTTGGCGATGCGTAAAGTAATAACTTCTTTTTCGTTAACTTTTCTAGGACCAACTTGGCAGAGTGTCTTTACTTTCTGGCATCTTATTCATCATGTTGGGGCTGGGTTCAGATGGTGTACCATCCCTTGTGCAATCAAGAACTCCTCCTCCTGCTATGATGGGATTGTCAAATCTTCCTTTATCTTTGAGCGGATATTCCTATTCAATCATGAAGCTAGGACCACTACATTTTACAAGGAAGGGCTTATCTGTAGCGAGTACGGCCGCCTGTTTAACCTTCACTGTAAGCCGATTTTCTTAATTTGGTTCAAGCTTTTCCTTTTCCTCATTGAGCTTGTGTTTTCGTACTTGTGTAAAATCTTATTTCGAATAAACTGATCATGTATATTTGTGAAAGGTCTTCCAAAGTGCAAGCCTTTGCCTGACAACCACAACGCCTGAACAACTTGCATCTGCCTTACGGTGGTTTATACTCCCTTTGACCCATATCGGTGTTCCAGTGGCTGAAATTATTCTCACCCTCATGTTATCGTTGAGGTTCATCAGTCTAGTGTTTGATGAGGAAAGTGTAGTCCTATTCAAATGTTATGTTTGATTAAATTAAGATGTTGAGGATATTTTAGTCCTCTTTTCTGGTAGAAAGGACTATAGCTATCATAGATTCATAGGTCCTGCATCCTCTTGAAATATTTGTCTGGTGTTGGCAGGTACGTAATGTAGCATTGGGGATTATATCTCGCAGGATAAATTGGGAGCAACTGACGACCTTAGAGACGATTGACCGTAAGCATATAGTGCATGCATTAATAAAAGATTTTATTGTTATTTGAGACCTTATGTAGCCAAAAAAAAAAAATTTAAGGATTTACTTTTAAGGTTATGAACAAAGTAATGTACCTTTCTGGTACAAGACCGCATTTTGATCATCTTTTTTTTTTTTTTTTTCATTTTTTTATCAGTCAACACAAGTGGTCACTATTTGAAAGTTTTTGTGCACGTTTCATATAAGCTTTCTGAAAAGATTGTCTAATTCGATATGAAGCTCTACATGGGCGATTGCTTGTTAGAATGGATGTTGAACAGGGTATTAGGATGTCCAACTTCTATAGTGTGCTTGGAATTTTCTTCATATTTTGTTATGCTTTTTGTAGCAGAGCATCAGTTCCCAGGAACTTTAGCTTAGTTTGATGGCTGATGAGATAAGATCTTAAATGGTTATATCTTCAATGCAGTCTTAAAATGTCAATTTTATGTCGACTTTCCCATTTCAGTGTTGTAGCTTATGATGCCGATTCTTT
The DNA here is from genome assembly GCA_025403435.1 of Artocarpus heterophyllus. Taxonomy (NCBI): domain Eukaryota; kingdom Viridiplantae; phylum Streptophyta; class Magnoliopsida; order Rosales; family Moraceae; genus Artocarpus; species Artocarpus heterophyllus. The sequence goes on along the minus strand of CM046341.1, from coordinate 4,475,335 downwards.
GCTTTGCAGTTTTCTTTGCCTACTTTCGTCGTATTTTCAAAAATATTTTCAACCATGCGGAGCAGATTTCACAGGTTTGCAGATCAATTTTACATACTTTGTTTTCCTGACAAATTAATGTGCAGTCATCTTGTTAGTATCCAACTTGAAATTCATAGTGTTTTCAAAATAGTTTTGTTTTGAAAAATGATAATTTTTTGAGAATTGTGTTTGAGTGTTTTTAAAATTTTTATCTTGAAAGTCCGTGAAAAACATTTTCAAAAAATTTAAAAACAATACCAAACGGAATAATTTCCAATTCTAATTTATTGTTATTAACTTCATGACTTTTCGACAGGCAATGATTGTCAGAGGTTTTAGAGGAGAAAGCAAGTCTCATAAAATTTACCTCTCAGCGGATAATTCATCCTTCGGAAAGGCAGACATCATTTCCTTGTTGTGCCTGGTTGGTGTTACTGGTGCTGCCTTTTTGTCGGACTACTTTCTTGTCTGATAGGCATGGCTACCGCCGCAACTTGTATGGTTATTCTCTCGTCAATTTTTCTAAGTATACAGTTTTGGTGGAAAATTCCGGCTCATGTTTCCACTTGTGTCTCTCGCGACTCACCTCGTCAAGTTGATTGAGTGAGGAAATGAAGCTTCTATACCCGGTTATCATGCGCCTGCAAGAGCTTTGGATGAAGTTGGCCCGACATGATTAGGCCGCTTGCGAAACTTTGCACTTCATGGAAAGACAGTTCATTGGCCCTTCCCGTTTGCTTTTGAATATTTGTGTTACGAGATTGGCGGATTTCGACTGTCAACATTTTTCACCAAGAAATGTTGAAGTTTGCATTCTTGGTCGTGTCCTTCGAGAATATCTGGCATGTAGTTTCTTGGAATTTAGGGGATATTTTACTTGCACTCCGGTTACTACCTAGTCTCTTATCTGTTAGTTTAGTATACAATTTTTAATTATGGTAATTTTATCTGCCATGTTCAAACATTGTCTCAAGACTCTTGATATGTAAAACAAACAATTTTACGCTCTGGATTGTTTGAGCAAGTCTTTTTGTGGAGATATTTTAGATACCAAAACGTTGCAAGTAGAATAATTACATGATGATTAGTGGAAAAGCCCTTGTGTCCACCCCTCTTGAAAGCAGAATTTCTAATGGGTTCGTAACAAACTATTGTTTCTAAATTGTTCAAAGAAAAATTAGCAGGGGACTCAAAAACTTTTTCCAAATCGACCAAAGGGCTGTAGCCAACGTGCAATGCAATGGGAGATATTTGGAAGAAATGGAATTCGGCATCAAGCACTATATACATGGTCATGAAAAAGGACAAGAATTATTATCCATGGCAGAACAATGGTCTTCAGTCACATAACAAAGACCCCAAAAACCCAGTAGCTACATAATGGAGTTAAAAGTTACAAAAATTTTATCCTTTGGAGAGATCTGACCTGTTGATCGAAGCCCTTATCTCTGCCAACAAAGCTTTCTTCCCCCCTCTCGCATTATCTCGTAAGCGAGTTTATGCTTCTCGAAACATGATGCTCCAGCCTCTATGTATTTAGAGGCCGTTTCTCTTAAACTCCATACCATTAAAGCCTTGCGTTCTTGAGAGCTTCTCACGGATTCAAAATCATGAACAGTACCATACTCTGCATTTCTTGTCCATCGATGCAAAATATATCGAGATGGAAGTTCTCTTATGTCCAATATTTGGAAAACCCTCAAAATATGTCTACACGGCACACCTTCGAATTCAAACATTTCGCAGCTGCAACCTACATTGATATGCGACGCGCTAAAGGTGACGATACACTTCTCATTGTCATTCCCGCCCTTGCGCACCAGATATCTGGTAATGGCACCTTCTTCATAAACCTTAAAGCCAACATACCCATAGGATTGTAGAAGTTCTTTCTGAAATATCTTGAACACAGCAAGTGTGTAGAGCCTTCTGCATTGTTCTTCCACTGGTTCTTTTGTCTGCAAGAAAGCCTGCAAGTTATAAGTGTTAAAATCCTCTTTTCTTTCTTCCTCACGGCGTCGCTCAACGCCTCTTTCATATCGCGAAACAAACTCCACGAGTGCTGTCTGGGCATTTAGGAATGTACCGAAGAATGATTCAATGTTTTCATTCAGAGGAATGCCAGCAAAAAAGGTACTGCGCAGGTATGCCGGAACCCAACTTTTGCGCTTTTCATACATTTCTTTCAACCACACATTCTCGGCCAAGCCATACCTATTGAGAAGCACATTCCATGCAGTTTCAAATTCATCCACTGTCTGACTCTGGTAAATGCATTTTTCATATTCATACCTAATAGAGGGTTCAATCAGATTCAGATACTCCCTTTCCTTGGCCTTAAGTTGCCACAATGAAAATCGATGATGGGTTCGTGGAAACACTTTCTTGATGGCTTGGTAGATGGCCTTGTCCTGGTCAGCTATAACGGAAAGTGGATGAAGCCCTGACATTGCCTTAAGCCACGTTTGGAACAACCAAGTGAAAGCTTCCTCCGACTCATCGGCAATTAGGGCACAGGCAAGAAGCACCGGCTGCCTGTGGTGGTTAATTCCAATAACAGTAGCAAATGGCACCAGATAAATACTTTTCCTGTAAGAGGTATCTAGAATAATGGCATCACTAAACTGACTGGCTGAAAACCTAGACCTGCCATCAGCCCAGAAAATACTCATGCAACTACCATGATCAACTTCTACTGCATAAAAGAAACTTGTATCTTCTGCTTGTTTGGTTTGGAAATATTCAAAAAGCACACGATACCAATCATTGCCTATGTGATTTTCTCGACTTCTTTTGACAATATTGCCGGTGGTTATGTTGAAAATATCCTCATTCTCCAGCCCTCCACTCTCCTCCTCTAACAACCTTTTCGAAGCGCTGAGACTTTTCTTATGAAGCTCCAGTTGCGGCTCAAGTTCATGGTTATGACCTTTCTGAAGACGGTCCACAACCCATCTTCCAGTTTCTTGCCTCTTAATCCTCATGAATGCACCGCAGCCAAGTCTTGTTGGGTGCTGAAACCCTTCCTTTGAACACACAAATCGCCGAGACGTGATCGATCCATCAAGCTTCGAGCGAAACAATTGACCGATCCGAATCCTAAATCCTTTATTTGCTGCATATGCCTGATAAAATTGGTATGCCTCATTGGCTGAGTTGAATTCCAGACCAGAAAATGGTTCAACTGTCGACAGCATTTCGTCTCCGTCTCTTTTAAGGCGCTTGATATTAATAACGCCCGAGGGGGAAGGCCTCCCATCCTCAACTTCCTGAACCAATTTGGTTTTGGTCCTTGGTCTACTGGAAACTTTTACTATGGATTTTGTCTCTAACGAAGTCTTATGCTGCTGCTGCTGCGACGTAGGAGGGCTTTCCTCTGTAAGTCCAAGATCATGATTGTGATCCTTAAGGAAAAGGTCCACAATCCACTTCCCTGAATCACGCCTTTGGACTTTGATCAACGCTGGACATCCCGTCCGCGAATTGAGCTGGAATCCCTCCTTTGAGCACACAAATCTCCTAGAAGACACTGTACCATCAGTTCTCGAGCGATATAGCTGACCAGTCCGAATCTTAAACCCCACACGCGTAGCATACGAACTGTAGAAATCGCGCACGTCATCTGCAGTATCAAACTCCATCCCCACATAAGGTTCTAGTCTAGAATCCCCTCCATCCTCACCATTAACGTTACTCATTGCAGGAACCATACCCACAGGATATGCCTTCACCACCACAGTGTTCCCAAACCCTCTGCTGTTCAAATCAGTACCTGAACTGCATCAATATATATATATATAATGTACATAAAACACAATCTTATGTCAAGAACCCAGAAATTACAACACAGATTTAGTCACTGTTGGGTTACAGATGCGAAATTATCCTCCTTGCTTTCAAAGGGAAAAATTTACTCGCCGGGAAAGAACAGCTTCCACAGCCAACAAAACAGCTCCTTAAAGTCCTAAAACAAGATTTTCTCACCTCTACACTGGTCAAAAATATAACCGGGAATGTCAAAAAAATTTTTTTTTTCTAGTTTCCATTCTCCAATTTTCCCAGCAACCAAACAGAGGTACAAAGGAAAAAGAACAACACCAAAAATCTGCCGAGTAAATGACAACACGAAATCGACCATTTCCAGATCAGAAGAAAGCGAAAATCACTTAAATCGTTTCGAAATCCATAAAAAGCGAATTAAAAAAATTAACAACAAAAATTAGGGTTTTGGTTTGGTTGCAACCTTACCTTCTGAAATCTGTAAAGTGGCTGGAGCTCGGTTCCAGGACCATATCTAGGGAGCTAATAACACGAACAACATCGGATTTGACCTAATATTATCGATGGATTTTTGGGACTGGCATTGGATTTTTCGGCGCGAAAATATCTTTGGGAAGAAACAAAAAATGAAAAGAGGAGAGAGAGAGAGAGAGAGAGAAAATCTGAGAAGAGCTTTTTGGCGTTTTTTTTTTTTTTTTTTTTTTTTTTTTTGAGGGGAGCTTTTTGGGTTTTCAGAGAGACTTTCTGGATTTAACTCTTTTACAGTACACAATAATAATCACCAAACAAGAAGCAAGGACTTCAACGGGGACCTCTTTTTTTTTTTTTTTTTGTAAATCCTTCAATTATGATAAGATTTTTTTATTTTTTATTATTTATTATTTTATTTTATTTGTTTTTTGTAAATCCTTCAAATATGAGAAGTTTTTTTTTTTTTTTTTTTTTTTTTGTGAGAAAGATGAGAAGATGACTTTGGTACTTGGGAAATGATTTGTTGGGTTCTCCCTAATCCGTGTCCTTGTGATACTTAACTTCCTTTTTTTTTCTTTTTTTTTTTCTTTTCACTTGTGCTTGTAGGGTTGACCCATGTATTGTCCACCAAATGGCTCAATTAAATGTATATTAATCCCAATAGTTTGGTTTTTATATTATTTAATTAATTTGGCTCGATTCATACCTAATGAGTTCAATAATTCACATGACTCAGAATTAAGAATCTATTTGCCCCTTTAAATAGAAATGAGATGTTGTTTGATTTGTAAAAACGACAAGCCATTGTTTTTGTTAAAAGAATGTTTTTCCTGCTTTCATGTGTGTAACAAACGACATACGCTTTTATGCTTAAAAGTTAGATGTAAGGCTTTTTGGCAAAGTGTCTGTTTCAACTCATCATCAGTCTTGTTATAAATAGTATAAAGCTCTTAGTTGTTATAAGGCCCATTTGGTTTGAGTACTTTTTGTACTCAATAAACTCAAACACAAATTTTAGTATCAAAAATTCTTTAGATACGTGTTTGTTTCCCTCAAAATCAAAATCCTTTGAGTATCAAGAATCAAAGTTTTCAGAGTTCTGACTCCCCCTAAACTTTTGATACTCGGATATCTTTACTATAGTAAAAACTAAAATTCTCTCCCCTATATTTGAGAGAAAAAATCATAACTTCTTCATTTAATATTCAATTAAGATTATTCTTTTTTTATTATGTTTCTAGTGAAGAGATGAATGAATTAATATACATATTGCATATTTGTTAGGATCATTAACATTAAGATTTTATTGGATTTGTTGATAAATCAAAAACTATTTTCACTACTTTCCAACCACAAATTCCAATTTTATTCTTAAAACTTAAATGCATATCCAAACGCCAATTCGGATAAGAATTCAAATCACTAACTCAAATCCTAATTCAAATCACACTAACTCAAATCAAGTCACTGATTTGAATCTATTACCAAACAGACCCATAATAAAAAAAAAGTTGTTGCAGTACAAAGCTCTCACATGTTACAGTTTCTAAATTTAAAACTTCAGTTGCAACTGAAGTGCCAAATAGCCTAAAAATTAGTTCTAACCAAAAGTTTTGGTTACTAAGGTGTAAAGCTCTCACATGTTGTAGTGATAAAAAATAAGTTACTGTATAAAACTCTTAGATACTACTGTCTTTCATTCAAAAGTTTTAGTTCTAAATATACTTCACAAAGACACCTAGTCGTTTCCAAACAAATTTTAGTGCTTTTTTGTTCTGTCCACAAAAGGGAATCTTGTCGATTTCAGGATTTCCTGTCGTTTCTAACTCAGGGGATGTTTGGCAGTGGTGGGAACCACTCAGTTCCCACCACAATCTCATTTATGAACAGTGTAAAGCTCTCACATGCTACAGTAACAATAAAAAAATATGCTACAGTGTAAAACTCTCATATGCTACAGTAAAAGTGGTTTCTACCACTGGTTCCCACCACCTTTCCAAACACCCTATCAGACTTTCAAAGTTTTAAGTGCAACACGGAACGCCTTTTTTTTTTTTTTATATATAATGTCGTTTTCTGTTATCATTTTTAAATTTTAAATTTTGAGTTTCCATGTTTCTGCATGCCGCTTCTTGTTGTTTCAAATTTGTTTTTGGTTTTGATTGTGATTGAATTATCATACGGTCACCGGACATGTCGTTTCTTTGTTCCTAAATATGGTGTCTTTTGTGGACAAATTATGTCGTTCACCTTCCAAAGTTGTTAGTTTAAGAATTTTTTTGTCGTTTTGTAATCCTAAAGATGTTTGTCTTGTTAGTAGCCGGTTTCTAAATTTCTAATGGCGTCGCCAAATGGGGTGTAATGTTAAAACAAAATGTCGTCGGGTCATAATTTTCTCTCGCTTTTTCTAAATTTTTAAGTCTATATTTAACGTCATTTGCACCAAAAACGACATATAGTTGTACTGATAAAAAAAATCAGTGCTATTTGTTAGCAAAGTGTGATGTCGTTACCAACAAGGGGCATGTCGCTGCACGTACAATATTCGATGTCGTTTCATTTACAGTTTTTGTTGTCGTTTATTGGTTAAACTTTGTGTGTGGTCGTTTAACTCTTAAAAGTGATTTCCGAATTTTCTATCGTTTTGTCATTGATAGCCAGTTCTTTATTAATATCGCTACTTGCAAAAGAACATATTATTGTCTGTTAAGCAATTTAGAATTTTTGTTTTTTGATTTTTTGGGTTAAAAGTTGTTGTTTAAAACGACACTGTGATGTTTATCAGAAAACGACATGTTGCTGTGGAGGAAAGAATTTCTGTCGTTTTCTTTAAATGCCGTGTAAGGACGCAACAACATGTCGTCTCAATTGATTCCGTGTTTTTTTAGAACTTTTGTGTCGTTTTGAGTAAAAATTGATGTCGTTTATTGAAGGAACAAGTTGTGAAGTCGCTTAACAAAGACTTGTTATCGAATCTCGGGGATTAATTTGTTTTTAAAAAACATCCCTCAATCTACTTTTTACATCCATATTATTAATTCACCTTTTATTCTAGTTGTTACACTCTTTATAAAATATCAAAAACATCCCTACACTAATACGTATAAATAGTATTATTTTTTTTCTTTTTTTACTCACTCACCCACCAACCAAACAAACTTGCAATTTTTTTCCAAACTTTTTTGTTTCTTACGTGAGAAAAGAAAATAAAGCACACTTTTCATCATGTGTTATAAGATCGTGTATGTTGGTCAGAAATATTGTCTGCTTCAATATATATATATATATATATCGTATTCTATGAAATTGTGGGAAACAAAGAATATAAAGTTACAAGTGCTTAAGAAAGAAAAAAAAGAAAAGACGCAACCAATACAAATGCTTCATTACACCAAAAAAGCTGTATATCGTTTATTTTATATCGTTTTTTTTCTATTAATCAAAACCATTGATTATGTACTGCAAACTATTGTGTTTCTTCATTGTAAACCAAACTAGCCGATAAAACCAAGCAAGGTATTCAAATCACTTGATTCCTTCGCTACAAGTTACAGTCGTTAGTAATCGTAAGTTTTTTAAAAAAAAAAACAAAAAAAATCAAAGATTCATTACAGGCAATAGTTTATATAATTTGTTTAAATGAAACAATAAAAAATTGAATGAAAAAAATACGAATTTGTTTATCTCTATTATTTCAAAAAATTAGAGCAAAATAAGTTTTGGAAAGGAAATAAAATTTTAGAAGGCAAAGTGTGTGATAAGCATCTTTTTAAAATGATTTTGTCTTTAAAAGTAATTTTGTTAGTAGGCAATATAGAAATAAGAAATTTTATTAATAAAAATGCGCATAAAAAGTAGCATGAGGGGTATCAATAGACGCACTAAAAAATAATAAAAACAAAATTGAAATACCAATAATGCCCTTACTAGTACTGTAGGTTATTTTAGATAAAATGACATGTTTATTAAAAGCACTTAAAAAAGTAGTGTCGTGCTATCACTCATTACATATTTAAATTGTATCACACTTAAACAATTGTAGTATTTATGAAAAATAAGTTTCAAGAGATGGCATTTATGATAATTCCCATGGTTTTAACCCACTATCGAACTCAAGCTAATGTTTGTCTATTGTATTACAGAAAGTAAGCTGTCGTTATACTGAAGGCTGAAGGTAGTTCACTGGGTTACCAGAAGTTATAAGATTACTAGTGTTTTATCATCGTTGCTCTAGCGTGCCATTAATGGTTTCTTATACTAGAAAAAATCACACAAAAAGAATTAATTTAACGAAGAAGAGGCAAACCGTGCTGCCTAAAGGACGAGCATATCATCTACTTGCAACCTTTAGGATAGCAATTTGTGTATTCGATCATTTAGGTCGTGTTTGTATCTAAACATATTTAGACATGATCTTAAAAATATATTGATGATAAGTGAGGGCAACCTAGTTAATTGTAAGTCCTCCGTCCTAACCATAAGTCCATGATTCAAATCATGCCGAGCCTCACTTGAAAATAGTAGCATTCCTCCTTGTATAAAAAAAAAAAAATTGATGCATCAAGCACTTTTGGGTACGTTTTTTGTAACATGTACACTTATTGATGATAACATAAATGAATGCAATAATTTTAATTTTATCTTTTAGATTTTCTTTTCAACCAAAACTATTTCAACCTTGAACCATTTGGTTGCATAATAGTTCAATTAGGAATAAGGTGAATCCGTAGCAGATCATTGTTGTATGCTTTTCTATACATTTTTGCCCTTGGAGGTTCCTCAAAAGCAATAGTGAGCAATAGTGATGGACCCCATATGTTTGTTAGTAAATACAACATAGAATATGGATAAAGGAATTGCAAACAATATATTGCATAATAAAACAAACAAGTTACAAATTTTTTCAAAGATGAAAATAACAAAATATGTATAACAAAACCTTCAACTTCAACTTCAATGGAAGCAACGCAATGTGAAAATTAGACAAACAAAGGTCAAGGCACGTGTAGGTCACGCTTTCCTTAAAATAGATTCGTCCCCTTCGGTTGTGCACGAGGATTCTACGGACGTCTGTCTCCCAGGATACAACGACTACCAACGGAATCTTAAGCACTATTAGATACCGTTCCTGGCGAACTTGAAATTGTTTTTCTTCTATCACCAAAAAATGACTACAACAAAAACTAGATGGAACTTAAAAAACAAAGGAAAAACTCTATGACTTAGTGAGTGCAAATTCTATGCAATTGTGTGTCACAAACATGTGGAGGAGAGTTCATTATATAGGCTTAAGAAAATAGACGTTACAATCTACATTATAATGAGGCATTATTCATAATTTATGTGCATAATGACATTGGTTGCAACCTTCCATTTTTCATTATAATGGTGCTCGTAATCTCTCATTAAACCATTAGTTGTAACCCTCCATTTTCATAATTATGAAGCTCATAATTGTGATAATGGTGCTCATAATCTCCCATTAAACAATTGGTTGTAACCCTCCATTTTTCATGATTATGAAACTCATAATCACCTATTAATTCATGCCTTTGGGTGTTACAACATGAGGTTTATGACCTCCATTAATCTGCACCAATGAGCATCAATTTCTCATTCATCCAATTGCCATTTTTCTAACAATCTCCCACATGAATGAAATTGACAAACTACAAAGGAAAAACAAAGACACTACACGATGATAGAGTTCTACGGTTAATATCTGCATAGGATAGGTAGGCGTTAACCCTTGAACCTTCCCTTGTGAAAGTGATGTTTACTTTACTGGTTGACTAGTAGACGCGATGTCCTTGAACTGTTCTACCGTTTGTGTAAACGATAACATACCTCACACATATATTTTCCTAACACAGTTTCAGTTCTCATGGTTATGTTCATTTTGGCCATGAACATCTCCCTGGTTCTGCAAGAGTTTCTAAAGAATTGAGCCCTAGCAATTCTTCTTTGAAGCGGCCCCACTTCTCTCTCACATAGGTGATTTCTTACTTAAGAGTAACCTGTATTACTCCGCTCAAATTCCCAACGTATTCGACGCATAAGAATCATTAAAAGCAAACTGCTTAACCTTTCCCTACGGGTATCACTGTTTTTATTATAGGAATGGGTTAGGGTAACCCCCACAGTGATCTTACTCAGTCTATTCAGTTTAGTTATCCCATTGAACCTAGATCTTGGGATCTCCAGTCAACAAGGTTGGGTTTCCACTGTTTAGACCTATTCTTTTATGGGCTTAAGTCCCATTCCTCTTGATGTTTTCTCAACTTGATCTCTATTCAGTCATTTGGTTAACGGATCCGCAATATTTTCTTTAGACCTTACATAGTCTATTATCATGACTCCAGTCGAGATCAGTTGTCTAACGGTGTTATATCGACGACGTATATGTCTCGACTTACCATTATACATCACATTATGTGCCCTGCCAATAGCAGACTGATTATCACAATGTATGCATATTGCAGGCATAGGTTTAGGCCATTCAGGGATATCTTCCAAGAAATTCCTTAGCCATTCAGCTTCTTCACTGCTTTTATCTAAGGCTACAAATTCAGATTCCATAGTGGATCGGGTTATTACCGTCTGCTTTGAGAACTTCCATGAAACTGCTGCGCCTCCCAAAGTGAATACATATCCACTTGTAGCTTTAAAATCATGTATATCAGATATCCAACTCGCGTCAGAATACCCTTCAAGAGCAGCAAGATCTCTCATATAATGTAGCCCATAATTTCGAGAATACCGTAAGTATCTGAGTACTCTAATAATCACTTTCCAGTGATCATCTCCAGGATTACTCGTGAATCTACTTAGACTACTTACAACATAGGCAATATCTGGTCTTGTACAATTCATTAAGTACATTAAACTGCCTATCACTCTAGCATATTCCACCTGGGATATACTTTCTCCTCTATTTTTTGACAGATGTTGACTAGTATCAATTGGTGTTCTGGCTACGCCAGTGTCATTTTTACTAAATTTGTCAAGTATCTTGTCCACATAGTGTGACTGGCTCAAGATGAGTCTATCAGGCGACCTTTTGATTTTGATTCCTAAAATCACATCGACAGGTCCCATGTCTTTCATGTCAAACCTAGAGTTCAACATATCTTTAGTAGATTTGATCATCCGATCATTGCTACCGACGATTAGCATGTCATCTACATACAGACAAAGAATAACATATCCATCGTCTGTTCTTTTGACATAAACACACTTGTCACACTCATTAATTTTGAACCCATTTGACATCATAACATTGTCAAATTTCTCATGCCATTGCTTTGGTACTTGTTTAAGCCCATACAAAGACTTCACCAATTTGCAGACTTTCTTTTCTTGTCCTGGAGCAATACAACCTTCTGGTTGTTTCATATATATTTCCTCTTCAAGGTCTCCATTAAGAAAAGCAGTCTTTACATCCATCTGATGTACTTCAAGATTCCGCAAAGTGGCAATTGCTATAATCATTCTTATGGAGGTTATTCTTGTTACAGGAGAATAAGTATCAAAGTAATTAAGGCCTTCTTTTTGTCTATAACCTTTTATAACAAGTCTAGCCTTATACTTGTCAATTGTTCCATCAGCTTTCATTTTGCGTTTGAAAATCCACTTAGAACCTAGCGGTTTACTTCCTGGAGGAAGGTCCACTAATTCCCAAGTATGATTCTACATGATGGAATCAATTTCACTCTTTATGGCTTCTTTCCATAAAGGACCCTCAGATGAGCTTACAACTACTTTGAAAGTTTGAGGTTCAGCCTCTAGCATGTAGGTCAAAAAGTCAGGTCCAAATGATTTTCCCGTCCGTGCCCTTTTGCTTCGTCTAGGCTCTTCCTCTTCATATTCGATTTCAACTTCTTGATGATCCTGACTATTCTCTTTAATAGTCTTAAACGTTCGTTTAGATGAACTTGGACCATCCTCTTTGAATTTGCTAGGATATACATGTTCAAAAAATGATGCATTCCTGGATTCTATTATCGTATTCTTGTGAATCTCAGGGTTTTTAGATTCGTACACAAGGAACCAATAAGCACTATTGTTGTGGGCATAACCAATGAAGATGCAATCAACTGTTTTTGGACCTATTCTCATCTTCTTTGGTGTGGGTACCATTACCTTTGCAAGACACCCCCACATTCTTAAGTATTCGTAGGAAGGCTTTCTACCTTTCCACAGTTCATAAGGGGTCTTGTCTTTTTTCTTCCAGGGTACCTTATTTAAAAGGTAATTAGCCGATAAAATGGCTTCTCCCCACATGTTCTGTAGCAATCCAGAACTTATTAGCATCGCATTCATCATATCTTTTAAGGTACGATTTTTGCGTTCAACTACACCATTTGACTGAGGTGAATAGGGTGGCGTAACCTCATGGATAATACCATGTTGTGCACAAAATTCACTAAATGGTTCTACATATTCATCACCGCGGTCACTTCTTACCATCTTAATTTTCTTATTAAGTTGGTTTTCAACTTCTTGCTTATAGAGAACAAATTTCTCAATAACTTCATCTTTGCTTTTAAGCAAATATACATAGCAATATTTTGTGCTATCATCTATAAATGTAACAAAATATTTATTCCCACCTCTAGTTTGAATAAATTTTAAGTCACAAACATCGCTATGTATCAAATCAAGTGGCTCAGTATTTCTATCAATCATTTGGTATGAAGATCTTGTTAGTTTTGTCTCTACACATATTTCACAATTGTGTTTGGGATCAATATTAAACGTGGGTATGTGATTCAAGTTAATTAATCTATGCAAAGTATTATAATTAACATGATCTAGTCTACCATGTCATAAATTAGAAGACTCAAGCATATAAGTGGAAGACTTTTTAATTTTATTGATGGAATTGGGCTTAACAGCCATTACATTCATTTTCCACATCCCATCTTTCACATAACCCTTTCCCACATACATTCCATGTTTAGAAAAAACCATTTTATCAGCTTCAAAAACCATCTTGAAGCCATGTGAACTCAGCAGAGTTCCAGAAATAAGATTCTTCCGAATATCAGGCACATACAGCACATTTTGCAGCTTGACTTCCTTGCCTGATGTCATTTTTAGAAACACCATCCTTTGGCCTTTGATCTCAGATGTGGCAGAGTTGCCCATATATAGCTTCTCCCCAAAATCTGACAGTACGAGTTCAACAAAAGCAGCTCTATCACAACAGACATGGCGTGTGGCCCCAGTGTCTAGCCACCACTCCTTTGGGTTGGAGTCCACCATGTTGACTTCAGAGACCACGACAGAGAGACTGATGTCTAACACTTCTTGTGTGATGGTGTCCACCACATTAGCCTCTTTCTTCTTGTTTCTTTTTGGCAGCCTACAATCTGCCGACTTGTGACCCACCTTGTCACAGTTGAAACATTTTCCTTGGAATTTCTGCTTCTTTGAAATTCCAACCTTAGGCCCCAGCTTGGACCCCGACTTGTTTTTCTTGTTCTTGGAGCTTTTATCATGCTCCACCACATTTGCTTTGGCAACAGACTTGTTAAAAAGCTTTTTCTCAGATCTTTTATTGTCTTCCTCAATGCGAAGTCGAACAATAAGATCTTCAACACTCATCTCTTACGCTTGTGCTTCAGATAGTTCTTGAAGTCATTCCACGCAGGGGGTAGCATCTCTATGATTGCAGCTACCTGGAAAGACTCACTAATTACCATTCCTTTAGCATGAATTTCATGAACGAGTGATTGCAGTTCTTATACTTGACTAATTACAGTATTAGAATCCACCATTCTGTAGTTCATGAACCGTCCAACTATGAACATCTTAGCACCAGCATCTTCTATTTTGTATTTATGGTCCAAAGACTCCCATACTTCTTTGGTCATTTTTTTCGGACTGTACACATTATAAAGTGCATCAGTCAAGCCATTCAGAATATAATTCTTGCACAAGAAGTCAGAATGCTTCCATGCTTCAACAGCAAGCAAGGTCTGAGCATCTGTTTCATCCTCTCTAACAGTAGGAGGATCCTCTTTCAAGAATCTCGCAAGATTCAGTGTTGTCAAATAGAACAACATTTTTTGTTACCAAGTTTTAAAGTTCAGTCCATTAAATTTTTCAGGTTTTTCATTGTGGTTCACAGGAACCGTAACCGACAAAGGTTGTGTCGAGGTCGAAGCATGAACCATAGGAGATGGCAACGGTGTCTCATAAGTGCTCCCAGTTAGAACATTCTCAGTTGGAACAACATTCATGTTATCACCCATTTCTCCAACTTCAACTGAAATTAAAACTATGAATTAGTTTTCTTCAATAATAACTTTAAGAAACTATAAAATTATAACATAAATGTTTATGTATACTACAATGTACTGAAATATTTATAAACGTACAAACCAAGATTCCGTTGACAGTATTTTGTCATATGGTATTTTGTTGTTATATTATATATATACAACAAACCAAAAATACAAAACCGTAATAACAAAATAGAAAGAATAAAATCTGTATATGTAACAGAAGCTCAAAATTTATACAACAACGTATGGTAAAGGAAAAGTTATAAACAACCTATGCAATTAAACGTGTGTGTGAATATATATATATATATATATATATATATGAACAAAGCTTAATATATATCCGTATAAAAAGTTTAACAAAACAAACTAAACAATTATGTAAATAGAGCCGACTAATAAAACAATATAAACCGAAGCATGTAAAGGTTCGGAGCCAAAGGAAACAAAATCACATGTATGCAATTAGACAGAATCAACAACATACAATCAAATATCAAATTTACATATAGATCATTCAAAGAGAACTAAAGAACAAACAAATTTCCACTGATTATACACATAAACGATATAAACCGGTACATAAGAAAACATATATAATAAATTGCAATAAGTACATAGGATGACTACAAACGAATTGGTTAAAATTATATTATAACAGTTCCTTTTGATATCAGTAAATCAAAAATAACCAATAAACAAAACCGTAACAACCATTTATAAGGAAAACAAATTTATACATAAACTACCAATGAGGTAAAGAATTGAAAACAATGACCAAAACTCTAACGTCCAGAGATTTCAACAATCATGAGGAAGTAAATGATTCCAAAAACATAATCATTATACCAAAGCAACTTGAATGTGACAATACTGAACGTTCCTAACAAACCATACGTTTATAACAACAATTAAAGCCAATAACAAAAGCAAACCAAATCTGTCAAAGTGGAAAATTGCTCGTAAACAAATACTACGATTAGCATAATAACTAGGCTAAATAGAATAAACAATAAGCAACAGAATTACGATAAGTCATTTTAGTAACCTGTCCATCTTCAAGGATCAATCTGTTTTAAGATTGTTAGTAAATACAACATAGAATATGGATAAAGGAATTGCAAACAATATATTGCATAATAAAACAAACAAGTTATAAATTTTTTCAAAAATGAAAATAACAAAATATGTATAACAAAACCTTCAACTTCAACTTCAATGGAAGCAACGCAATGTGAAAATTAGACAAAAAAAGGTCGAGGCACGTGTGGGTCACGCTTTCCTTAAAATAGATTCGTCCCCTTCGGTTGTGCACGAGGATTCTATGGACGTCTGTCTCCCAGGATACAAGGACTACCAACGGAATCTTAAGCACTATTGGATATCGTTCCCGACGAACTTGAAACTGTTTTTCTTCTATCACTAAAAAATGACTACAACAAAAACTAGATGGAACTTGAAAAACAAAGGAAAAACTCTATGACTTAGTGAGTGCAAATTCTATGCAATTGTGTGTGTCACAAACTTGTGGAGGAGAGTTCATTATATAGGCTTAAGAAAATAGACGTTACAATCCACATTATAATGAGGCATTATTCAGAATTTATGTGCATAATGACATTGGTTGCAACCTTCCATTTTCCATGATAATGATGCTCATAATCTCTCATTAAACCATTGGTTGTAACCCTCTATTTTCATGATTATGAAGCTCATAATTGTGATAATGGTGCTCATAATCTCCCATTAAACAATTGGTTGTAACCCTCCATTTTCCATGATTATGAAGCTCATAATCACCTATTAATCCATGCCTTTTGGTGTTACAACATGAGGTTTATGACCTCCATTAATCTCCACCAATGAGCATTAATTTCTCATTCATCCAATTGTCATTTTTCTAACAATGTTTTCCTTGGATTTTTCTTCTTGTTTTCTGTCCTTCAAAGTTCACGCTACTGGATATAGCAATGATAAAGGACTTATCTCGAGTTCACTGTCCCACTTGAATCTTGGAAGGAGTTTGGCATTCACCTTCCAACACAAAAGTTGTAAGAGCATCTCCAATGTTAAAATGATGTGCAAATAACTATTTTGGTATTTGAGTGTAAAAAACACTACTAATACAGTGTCATTTTTAACGTTAAATGTGCTATATCAGAGTATGCAGTAGAATTTTAAAATTTTTTCCAAGTTTAACAAATTTTTATGGCAATTAACGTTAAAACAAATTTGTGGAAAAAATAGTATGCAGCGAAATTTTAAAATTTTTATACCAGAGTATTTTTCAAAACATAAGTTTGACACGTTATATGCATAAATTAACCCGATCTTACTAACCTTGTATGCTGAAGAAATCCTAAAATCAATGAAGAAGAGGGCGTTGTAGAATGACCTCAACCAAATTGTTATTCTCTATCCACGATCAGTGTGTGTGTGGGCACACTCGTACAGTTGTTCCTTCGGTGACTCTCATTCCAACCAATTGAGGAAACCCATAACTAAGGTTCGTGATTTGTGAACAATAGCTCTAAGAGAGGAGTTGTAGAGACTCATAGTATAGAGTGCTCACTATTAATTCCTCAATTGATCTAAATAACTTATGAGTTTCACTTTCTATTTATAGAGGTTGGGCCTAGGGGTTAGTCCTTATTAATTAAGACCTCAAAAATTCGAATTAGGACCAATATTTGATAAAATTTGCGTCAAAAACTTTTAGACATGTATGCCATAAGGAGTAAAAATATAATATATTTTTTGAGACATTTTTATCAATAAATAATTTATTTATTATATACTAAATCCTGTCCTCTTTACGTCATATTTTTTGAATGTATATTAAGTAAATTAAAGTCTGAAACTGTCGGTCTAAACCTTTAAGAATTGGGCATATGATGGACATATTATACAGAAGACACGATTCTTAAAGTGACGGTCTAAATCATAAGATTCGCAATCAAGGGAATAAAGTTGGACACTTTATTCATACAAAGATTGTTATGTTGTCTATATCCCTAACGAGAGATAGTTTGTCTTGACTATCAGAGGTGGACTCAGTGAATAAAAATATTGTCACATTGTTGTATGTGACGATGTGTTGGATCGGAACATAAAATGAATTGATTTTGATTAAAAAGTCTGTCTTAGCAAATCGATTTACTTTAGACAACCATATGTATTGTATCAAGAGTCATGCCTCCAACATACTGATATGTGTACCAACATAAATTGTGGATGTCTTCCTTTAGTACATCAAAAGACATAAGTCAAGGTAACGTGCCCATCATTTATCTCATGATTAAGATATAACACATATGATTGTCTAAAGTGAATTGATTTACCGAAACAGAATTATTAATCAAATCAATTACATTTTATGTCCCAATCCAATGCATCATCATCTATGACAATGTACCAATGTTTTTATTCGCAGAGTTCACCTTTGATGGCCAAGATAAACCATCTCTCGTTAGGGATATAGACAACATAACAATTTTTATATGAACAAAGCGCCCAACTTTATTCTATCGATTGTGGATCTTACAATTTAAACCATCATCTTTAGAATCATGTCTTCTGCATAATCTGTTCATTATATGCCTAATTCTAAAGGCTTAGACCGACAGTCTCAGACTTTTGTTTGCTTATCGTACATTCAACACATATAAACGTAAAGAGGACAACAATTTGGTATATGAATAATAAATAAACTTTTATCGATAAAAATATCTCCAAAAATATATTATATTTTTACTCTTTATGGCATACATGTCTAACAAATTTGACATTTGATTCATATTTGGTTGATGGATTGACTTTTTTGCTTTATATATTACAACATTCTCACTTTTAATTGTTTTAATATTAAAAGTTTACTTTTACAAGTTTTAAAGTTTGATAATTATGACAAAAAGGCAAATATGATATTTCAAATAGTATTATGCATTGGAACATAAAATAAAATAACACATCAAATATATTATTTTTACACTTTTTGTGGCAAATATAACATTAATATTGACATTTTCATTAGAGATGGTTTAACTGTTACAATATAAAACTCTCGTATACTATAGTATAAAACTCTCATATGTCGAGGCGGAGGGACACTGGAACTAAGGGCAGTTGCCCTTGGTCCCAATGGCTCTTTGTGTTTTCAACCCTAAATAAATTTTCACACTTCTGTATCTTCTTTGCCCCTCATAAAATATTCAAACTTGCACTATTAATAAAGAAAGTCATGAAAACTTCAGTTATGTCTCAAGTTTTGACTTCAAAGTAAACTTCTGCTTTAAAATAATGAAATATTAATAAAGAAGCTTTTAAAAAAATTCAATTATATCTATTTTGATTTTTAAAATACACTCATATGTAAAATTAACACCTCGAATAAATTAAAAATCAATAATGCTTCTATATAATCTATAATTTTTAGACTCTAAACTTTAAAAAGTGAATTGTATATTCAAGGTTTAATTCAATCGGATGATGAATTAAAAAGGACAAAATAGACACAGCAAAAAGGATAAAGTTCACAAAAATACAATTGTTTCATAATTTTCATCTAACTTTGGCTTCACCACACTCCCCCAAAAAAAAATTCCTAGCTCTGCTCCTGTTCGTATGCTAAAATGTGATTTCTAACTTAGTTTTCAAACACTTTATTTATTATTTATAGCCTTGGTTTATTATGATACAAATATTGCTAGCCTTTTATATTCATTTCTTATAGAAATTATGATCATCAGTTTAGTATGCAATATTTTTTCTCCTTAGGTAGTTTAATGGTAAAAAAAGAAATACTCATTGATAAATATCTCTCTTTCGCCATTAAATATTCAAAAACATAGATATGAAAGTTGGCATAAGAAAAATCTCGTTTTCATATGCAAGACCTTTTCTTTGTGCTACGTGGATTCCAAAGGAACGTAAGGCTGTAATTTCTTGGTTATACCCCCGAAAATGGTTTATGTTAGACTTGGACTTTGGCAATCCTTGGTCAATGAAAGGAACGAAAATTCCAATTGCCCAAAGTGACGATGACAATATTCTTCTAAAAAAAAAAAGAAAAAAAAAAGAAATGTTATTGGCTTTGGTTATGGTTATAGTAATCAAATAATTCCTGCCAAATATAATACCATATAACATGAAATATAATATATGTGTGTACATAAGAATGCACGATAATTTAATCTTGAGGCAATTGTGCTATTAGGATCTAAATGCAATACTTAACTAGATTAAGAAACAATGATTAAAAAAATAAACTGTCGTTTGGAAAAATGATAAGAAACATAAAGAGAAAGAAATTCTTTGGCATATACTAGAATTTTACAACGCGCTATTTCCAAGAAAAAAATGAAAAAGAAAACTTCTAGACAAAAATTTCAAACACTCGCATTACAATTCCTCAAAAAAATTTTATTTTTCAAAATAAATCTTTTTCATATATTCTAAAAACACTATAATTTTATTATTTAATGATAAACACTACAATTATATGGTAAGCATTCTTTGCGGATATCTTACAATTCTACTAATTAACAGAACTGGAAAAAGTTTCTCTACAATATTCTTTTTTTTTCCAACAGTGTAACATAATTATTTTTTTGATTCACTATTTTCTTGGCTAATTTTGAATCTTCATCAAAGTTATATTCCATTTAATTACCTAAGGCTCTCCATATGCATACTATGCCGATCACTTTTATATTATCATCATGAGTAAAAACTCCGTTATTCATAAAACAATAGATCTCAATTTAATAAATAAATTACTTATAAGATTAAGATCTATTGTTTTGTAAATAACAAGATGTTAACCTTATGGGATAAAAAAGATTTTTCTCCTATACCATGCTAGTATTTGTTTATGCTCCTATTTTCGTGATCATCATTATAAATTTCTACAGGAAACAAACTAAATACTATAGAGTGGGCAAATTGTTACATTTCTAGTGTTTGAGGTCAAAATGAAAAAATCCCTAATCCTTTCGGGTCAAAAGTACAAAGAAAGAAAATCAGGTCAAGGTTTTACCTTCACAGCTGAATGTCCTTTGATCCGGTCACTACAAAAAACTTCGCTAAAATTCAACGGCACAGATTGTACCGTGATACTTCGTTACGAAGTATAAGCCGTTCCCCAAAACAATTCCCTCAATTAGTCTGCCTTTCTTTTTCTCTTCTTTTGTTTTTGTTTTTATCCACCAACCCCCGAGGTCGTCCCTTTAAATATTTTCTCGCTCCAGAAAAATTTTCCGCGAAAAAAAACAGAAGAGAAGGAAAATCTAGGAAAAATCAAGAGAGAGATGTACGGGTACAGTGGGTTGAACAGCAAGTCGGAGGAGGTAGATCTAGAGTCCGGAGAGACTCTCTACCCGGGTCTCAGCGCCGGAGAGAACCAGCTCCGATGGGGTTTCATTCGCAAGGTGTACGGAATCCTCGCCACTCAGATCCTGCTCACCACCGTCGTCTCTGCCGTCACCGTCCTCTACACTCCCGTCAACGATCTCCTCCGTGGCAGCCCCGGGCTTCTCCTCTTCTTCGCCATCCTTCCTCTCATCTGTAAGTTTTTGTTTCTCCCTCCCTAGGGTTTCTCTCTGCTCACTGTAATTCAGTTTTTCTTCTCATGGTAGAAATTTCGTTGAAATCTATTGATCTTAAATAATTTTTTGCAGAATTTATGTTTCCCGGAGGTGGATTTTGATTTGTTGTTCTTTATTCGTTTGTGAGATTTCGAATTTGAGTTTCTAGGTTTTTAGATTCCTGATCTCCGTGCTTAGCTTGTTTGTTGATAAATGAATTGTTGGATGATTGGTGGAACGAGAAGTAGAACAATATAAAGTTCCTTTATTTTTTTTTGGTGATGTGAATATCGTTGTGTAGCACAAATTCTTGCATATTTTGGCTATCAATGGGATTTGGTTATTTTAATTCTATGTTTCTCGTTTATAGGTTATGAAATTCTGTTAGGTTATTAGGTTCCTGATCTGTTTGGTGGTCAGATTGTGTGTAGATAAATGAATTGGTGGAAACTGGAAAGAGAATGAAAGGTCTTCTGTAATGTAATTATCCTTGTATAGCACAGATTCTTTCATGGTGTTTTTTTTTTTTTTTTTGGCACGGATTCTTTAACAGTTTGGTTTTGGCTATTATTGGATTTGGAATGTTTGTGTCTGATCCATCTTTTGTGTTGTGCTGCATGACTGTAACATCGGCGGTTGATGAAATGGTAAAATCAACTTGTGATTAATTTAATTTTTTTCTGCAGTGTTATGGCCCTTGCACGTATATCAAGAAAAGCATCCTCTGAACTTCATCTTCCTTGGACTTTTCACTGTGACACTCAGTCTCACCGTTGGTGTAAGCTGCGCTAACACCGATGGTTGGTATCCTCACCCTTGAAATTCCATTTGTTAATTCTCTGTGTTGTGCTGATAAGGATTCCAGGAGTATTAAAAATTTCCGTTTGGTTTTGTGAATCGACCGTAAGTGTGAGCCTTCTTATCTGTTAAATTCTGGGTCTTGGTTGTTTGCAGGAAGAATTGTGCTTGAGGCATTGATTTTAACCTCAGCTGTGGTTACATCCTTGACTGGATACACCTTCTGGGCTTCCAAGAAGGGCAAGGACTTCAGCTACTTAGGACCAATCTTATTCACTGGTCTTATTATTCTTGTTCTAACCGGTTTCATCCAGGTCAGATTCCTATTTTCTTATATAAAAGACTTTTTCATATATATGGATGTTTGTGTGTTCATTACAAATAAAGATTTGTTATCATGTGATCTTGTACTGTTGATCTGACTTGGTAGATCTTGTGTTGGTCTTTAGGTATTCTTCCCACTTGGCCCTACATCTGTTGCCATCTATGGTGCTGTTGGTGCGATTATTTTCTCGGGCTATATTGTTTACGACACAGATAACTTGATAAAGCGCTTCACTTATGATCAGTACATTTGGGCTGCCATTACTCTTTACCTGGACATATTGAACCTGTTCCTTTCCATATTGCGGATGCTGAGACAATCCGACGGTTAGTTCGTCTATTGGCTCACTCACACAAGCCTTGCGTTTCCACCGAAAAGCATCCAAGTATATTTGAAACTAAGACTAGGGACATGCGATGGTGATACGTTTATCCGTGTAAGAATATTACATTTGAGTGAATTATCATAACTCATGACATGCAAATTCTCAGTCGGTATTTCTGGCTGTATTAAGTGTGTGAAATAAATTTACTTTGTAAATGGTGGTAATGCTTTTGTGGCTCATAACAGCTTGTTTTGGTTTCTCAATAATGCACTGTGTTGCCTAGAACGCCTACCGTGCTATTCATGGTCAATTAAAAGCTTTACCGGGTATAGCATACAATCTTGCCGAGCAAAGTCGTCAATGTTGAGGGCAAAAAACTACAAAGCTTTTGCACCTGTAACGTTTGGTATTTAATTTTCACACACGCACAACACACACACACATATATATATATATTTCTGCTGCTTCTGTAATCATTACAGATGCCACTAACAAAACTCCCCACCATTATTTTTTTGACCAGCGGTGTCCTTATAACGCGTTTAGTCCACTGGTGATGGACCGATTCCAAATAATATGTATTGGTAGTTTGGTAGGACTACCAATACTGGCACAAGCAGATTGCCCTTTTTTGGGTAATCCAAACCAGTTTGGGCATTTGTTTGTTTCTATGTAACGATGGAAGCAATCTAGAATGGTACCCACCTATTTCCACGGCTAAGTTGAAGGCAAATTGTCCCCATACCTTAAGCGATTTGCCCATATTCATTTGCACTATCAATAGGTAATTTTTCTTCTCTACGATTAGTTGGGGTTTTAGGAAAATTCTTGTCTAATTAAACCGAACGATGTCGGCAAAGGGCAGCGTCTGGTTTCATCATAATCAGTAAGAATCCCCAACTTGAAAGGACTTTTAACAAAGGGTTGTTCTTATGTCTCTTCCGCAGTTCAAAGAGCAGTAAGAGAACCAAGAAATAAGAACATGGGAACTTTTATTGTGCCATGAGAAGAATGCCGGAAATATAATAATTTGCGTATTTTGTTACTTTAGATCTTGTGAACTTCTCAAATGATCAAGTAGTATAATGATACAATTGTAAATTTTAAATGTGGATGATAATTTGCACATTTGAATGACTTGCGAACTCCGAACATTAAAATTGTGAAGCAAAGGACCTCCATTGAAAATGAAACTTTTGTTGCAATGAGATGGTGACATAAATCTAATCATAGTAATACTAATTCAATAATTTGGTATGGAAATGCAAGTATTTACATAGTATATACCACATATATTGGACCAAATTAAAGAATTTATCAACAGGGCATGTAAAATGAAACACATTTTGCAGAGGAAATTGCAAAAGATAAACTCTAATGATAAGAGTCCAACCTCCAAAGTTGAGGGAGCACAGACCACTTTGCCAATCACTGTAAAGCTTTAAACTTTTTCGTCAAGATTTCTTAGGCTGCTCGTTATCATCATCATCATCTTCATCTTCAATATCCCAACTCAGATCTTCATCTTCCTCAGCAGCATTACTCAATCTGTTACGCAAATCAGCTCTATTTGAACTCTCACCAGAACTAATCACAGCTTTATTCTCATCGTTGCTTCCAATGTCTTCAATCTCATCCCATCCAAGGTCTTCTTCCTCGGGCCTCGAAACAATCGAAACATCACTGTCCTTGCAAGAATCAGAATTCTCACTGGCTTTTGCAACCTCTGCTGGCTTCTCTTTCTCCCCATTATCACTAATGCTCGCAGATTCCGATTCGGGTTCAAGTTTCTCCTGAGCTTTTTTGCTTTTGTTTTCGTCTTCATCTTCGTCGTCGTCGAAATCCCAACTCAAGTCCTCTTCTTCGCCTGAAATTGCTCGCTTCACCAGCTTAGCCCTAGCGTCCTCGAATTCCTTCGACTTATGAACCTTGTAGAAGTATCTGCACCAGAAGCTCTCGTGATCAACACTGTTCGGAACAAGAGTATCGTAAATCTCACCAATTTCTTCGCCGTTTTCCTTAATCAGATTCTCAATCTCTTCCTTTTTCTCGTCCAAATGGAATCCCGATTTCCACAGCTCGTAATTCCCCAAATCCCCAGGATCATCCAGGTAAGTGCTCGCATTGCTCTGAATCGAGCGCAATTGCGCTTCGAATCTAGTGTTGGGTTTCGAATCGAAGCTCCGACGACCGCTCAATCGCCGGCTTTTGTTCTCCGAGGCATCGGAATCGTTGTCCTCCGCGGCGGCGGCCAAAAGCGAATCCCTGCCTTGAGAAATGATCTCGGCCGTCGATTTCCATACGGAGCTCCCGATGTCATCGATCGCCTGGCCGACCGACTCGAGCGACTCCTGAGCGACGGTGGCGCCGACCTCGAGCGAGGCCGGGAGGTCCTTGACGGCGCGTGAGGCCGCGTAGCGGATCACCGCCGTATCCGTCCTTAAACCGGAGCCGAACTCCTCGAGATCCTTGCGGTAGGTCCGAATAACTGACTCGGATTTCGTCGCCAAGGTCTTGATCAGACCGCCGAAGCTCCAAGCTGTACCGGAATTCGAACGTGGCGGCGACTCGGAAGCGGGAGCGTCGTCGTTTTGGGGCTGCCGTTGGGGCTCGTCGGAATCGGAGGACTCCGTGGGTTCGCCGGCGAAGACGGACTTGAAGAAATCCATTGAAGGAGAAAAGAGAAAAGCCTTGCAGGGACTTTTCGGTGGGGAGGACGCTTTGTGGAGAGAAGGAAAGGACTCAAAGGAGTGGAAATTAGGAATATATCATAAGAAGATTCTCAAGGAGAAGAAAGAATCATTTATAGGATTTTTTTTTTACAAAAAAAAAAAAAAACTCTCAAAAGTAAATAAAACTAAATTTTATGGTTGAATTGGTTAGAGAAACCCTAATAAATGTTTAGCTAAGGGCGGGTTCGTACCATATATTTAATTATAAATAGTATAAAATGTTTACATATTATGGTAAAAAGAAAAAAATTATTAGTGTAACGCTTTCATATGTTACAATAAAAACGGTTCCCACTACTAGCCAAACACCTAATAAAGGTTTAAACTATTAAATATTGTCAAAATTATTACTATTATTTTCATAAATCTAACAACTAACAAATAAATACTTAACAAAAAGTTGAAAATTGTTTTAACTTCGTAATTCATATATGTATCTTGAATTATTTATTCTAATTTAGTAAGCTTTTTAAATTTAAAAAATGATTTATTTCACTTTGTGCTGACAAAAAATGGCTCAAAACACTCCCTTCATATGTAATATTAACATGAAATTACCATAGGTTCATTACTGTAACGATCCACCTACGTAGTCGTTACTTAACTTAAACATAATCGTAATTTCAATAAACTTTAACATAAAGTACTGAAAATTACAGAATAAAATTTTTTTTTCCGAATGAAATAAATTTTTGATAATAAAGAATTCGTAACATATAACCTTGAAAGAAATATTAATTATTTCTCAAAACTTAATTTCGTAAAACTAACATAATAACATTAATTTTTCAAAACATAACTACAACAATTTTCTTGAAAATTTTCCTTTAAACGTAAAGATAATCATTTAAAAACTATTACTTTTACAATATTTCTTAAAACATAATCGTCTAAACTTTCATGATAATAAATTCACAAAACATATTCGTAAAATTTGTTTCTCAACTTAACGTAAAACTCATATAATTTAATTACTTGAAAATTGAATGCATTTGTTGCATTATCTATTGCAACATTTTAAAACTTAAAATTCTCTAGACCAAGGTTGCATAACCACAATCTCGGTTTTCGTAAAACAAAAACATACATAAATTTTAGAAGTTTAAGTCTCTTGAGCAAATCTGATTTTTCTTCTTCTTCTTTTTTTTTTTTTTTTTTGCTGCATTATCAAGTATATATATAAACAATAATGTTGGTCTTTGAAATCTGTACTGTGTCGTGGTCGGTTTGATCAAATTTTAATCCGTAAACATAACTGTACACTTAACTGTACTCTTTAAAACTGTAAAATTCTTGCTCTGTTAAAAATAATTCATATATTTTAATCTTTTACTGAACTGATATCATAATAGAATTTCCACTTAATCAAAGTAAATTGGAAAATTCTACTTTTGTCAGATAATCTCAATTCATATATTCTAATTGAGACTCTTATAAATGCCACTTCTTTGGCTCACACATGAAATTAGTGAATCATAAACTTTTAGTTTAACACATTCAAAATAATAATTTTAATGTTCTATCATAACATTTTTAAGTATTTAACCAAGTAATTTTAAAAAAATCCTTAATTAATTACATTTATTAATTTTTTGATTTTTCCCTGATCGTTACAATAAATACCTTTCAAATTATTGATTTTATGTAACATGCCTCCTGAACTATTAATTTTGTGCACAGTAATCTTTTTTTTAAAAAAAATAAAAGACAAGTCGATACAAAATCAATAATTCATGGGGCATTTATGAAACTACATAGAGAAGGATTGAACTATTTTATATAATTCATGAGGTGAAATAAATGTTTTTTAAAAAGAGTATTTATGATTTTATAACCTATATTTTGAGTTTATAAAAAAATAACCTACTATTTTAAATGTTCATTCAAATCTGCATCTTTTCAAAATTAATAGTTGCTTTTGACCTCTAAATTGAAGAATTTACTTCTACCTTATAAGCTAACTTTGCAACGAAACCCTGATTCACAAATTACCCTTTGCAACTTAGCTTGAAAATACAACTAGTTTGAAACATTACGCATGATTCTTCTTCTTTTTTTTTTTGATATAAAATCATCTATAAAGCTACAAAAGTTAAATTTCCAGAAATTAAGGGTAAAAACCATCGGGCTTGAAATTTAATAGCAGAATCTTGAGAACGTTTAAAATATAGAGTGACTTTTTTTATAACTCAAATACAAGATATGAAATAAAAAATGACCTTTTTTTAAAAAAAAATTTGGGTAGCATGTTAAACTATGATATATAATTCAATATTTAAAAAAACTCGGGATGTTCAACAAAGAACGAAAAAAGAAAGAGCAAAACTTTTTGCTCTTGTGCTACGGATGTTAAAGTACTCGGGATTATATTGTGCTACGTGGTGTTCTATGTCTAAACATATAGAGGAAATTTATATATATCAATTTGTTTCATTAATCTCAATCATAATCATAATTTTAAATATCTGAAAGGGAATTTGAAATTCCTAAAAAAAAAAAAAGAAGGAAGTATTGAAATACACACACATATATATATGAGAATTAATTTTGAAAATACATGTTAGATGTTGAAGTTTCTTTTTCGTTATTTTAATGGACCAATTTTCTCAGCAAAAGTGGAAAGAATAATAACCAATTTAATCATTTAATGGGTGTTCTTGGATTTGCTCGTAATGAGCAAATTAGATCTGGTGTTTTTTCTAAGTTTTCAGTCATTGTATCATTTTAGATATAATTTTTAAAGATTAGATTTTTTGTTATTTAAATCGTGTAATCCGGTCACTTATAGTGATTTATCATTCAATGAATGATTGAAAAATGACAAAATAAATGCTGCCAACCACTTTCGGTTCTATAAATTAAAAAAACCATAAAACTAATATGGTGTTTGGCATGACGGTGAAAAAAGCTTTCTATTATAGTAATTTTTTTTTTTTTATTATAATATGTAAAAACTTATTGTTTATAACTGAATTAGTGGTATAAATCGCCCAAGGCCAAGCACCCTTTAAGAGATCACGTAGCACAATATAATCCGACTGTTTTTCAATTATATTTTGTTGTTATTTTTATGTTGCATTTTTTTGGGGGTTTTATTGTGTATTTTTGAAAAAAGATGACTAAATCTTTTTTGTTTTTTTAAGGGAAAGAGAACGAAGTGTTTTACTATTTCATAAGTCAGAGTAATCAAAATTCCCATAAAAGTAAATTGGAACACACCAAAATTAAATCATACAGGGGTTAGTTAACATATGATTAAATTATCCGGTAACAAATAACAATACTTTTGGGACGTTGATAAAAGCCTCGATTCCTAGCAAAATAAATGAATCAACAGTTCGGCGCACTAAACTTTCTTCAAAATCAATCAAAACAAGGGTCAAGAAAAGATATATTAGGGCACATTTGTTTCGTATATTAATCTAACTTTTTAAACTTTTAGTCTAAAGAATTGAATAAATGTTTGTTTCATCCAAAATTCACATCAAATAAATCATTTAAATTTAAGTTTTTAGAGTTTTACTCCCCTTAAATTTTTGACTCGGATAAATTTAGTACAGTAAAATCTCATATTTATCCTCCTATATTTGTGAAAAAAAATTATAACTTTTTTATTTAATATTTGATTAAGACGATTCTTCTTTTATTGCATTTCTAATAAAAAGAACAATAAATCAAGATCCATATTGTATTTTTTTAATATCATGGACATTAAGATTTTGTTAAATTTGTTAATAAATCAAAAAAAATTTCCACTATCTATTCAAACACAAATTTTAATTTTATCCCTACTCAGATTAACATTTTAAATACACATCCAAACGTCAATTTTAATAGCAATTCAAATTACACAATTCAAACCACACAACGCAAACCAAAATAATCCAAATGAACACAATTAGAATTTATTGACCAAACGAACATAGTATCTAGTAATAGAATATGTAGGAGTTTGATAAGAATATAGCTCAGCGTTTGTTTACAAATTTTAATTCACTCGGGCTACATTACAGACCAGCATACCCCATGTTCATCACCATTTTGGGAATACTACAATCTGAATTCACACGTTTTTTGTGATTACTATTATATAAACTCCAAACTTGACAATCCCAAAACTCACAAGTCACAACAATATGCGCCTAATAAAACTTTTTGATTGCATCAAAATACATTTGTATCTTAAAAAAAATAATCACCTACTAGTAAAATGACACTCCTGCAGCTCAAACATTTCTTTTCCTTTTTTTTCCTTTTCTTTCTTTTCCATCTTGGCAAATAGGATTTGTGTTGAAGATCATAGGAGCGAGTGAAAATGCAACGTCTTAGAGAAATGACCTATCATTCGAGATTAGTGAAGCCGGCTACTCTTTCAATTTCCTTCATGATAAGCTCTTTTTCCTCCTCAAATTGCTCATCTTCAGTGCCTGCAAAGAGACAGAGAGTAAAAGGGACAGAAAATACGTTTGTTTTGTGCCGTGCCGTGGAATGCAATCAGGATAGAAGATTAGGAGCTCTGAGTCTGATCGTTAACCTCTGCCAGCAGAAAGATTTTCAAGCAATTGAAGCAATTTTTCATGGTTTTTTGCCAGAATAACCTTGATTTCTCGCGGCTTGTTAGGGTTAGCAACAAAAACCTGCAAGTATTTGCATAGTGGAGAATTAAAGAGGTAAAAATAAACATACAAGGATGAAGAATATATATTTATAAAAAATTACTTCCAATACTTTTCTAACTGCACCACAAGGGTAATCGCAATTTACAGTTCTCAAAAACAATATTCAATAGTAGATGTCTTTAAGGTTCAAACTTTGGTTGAAGAATCTGATGTAATTTATGTAAAAACATTTTATCTGGAACAATTTCAGACACGTGGAATAAACAAGTCAAGACTTTAAAAACACTAATCATTGACTCGGGCTTCACTGAAAGTTCAAATGATGGTATCCAGTGCATACCCTCAACAAGTTCCTGTTTTGACGACTGTAAAGTACAGAAACAAACAAAAAACACAGAAAAAGGCAGTGAAACAAAACACAGAAAATCAATAACCTTGAATATGTGGAAAGCCGAGATTTGGATGTTTTTGCTTGAATCCTGCCCATTAAAGAAAAATCAACAGTGAAAATAACGGTTAAAGCAAAAATGCATAATTGTAGCAAATTTCTTATATAGATATGAAACGAGAGAATCGAGTATCAGATGGGCTGCATACAAGTTAATCAAAAATTATAATAAATGCTTGAAATTGAACAGAAAAGTTGGTCATCATGAATTTATAATTGACAAATTCAGACAAAAAGCTAAGGAGCTTAACGGGATATAGTGTAGTATACTTCACAGCCATGAAAGAAAACTGCATTTCCAGTATTGCCAAAGAAGGAAAAAGAAACTTTTTTTTTTTTGTGGGTGGGGGGTAGGTATGAGACAAAAAATCTCAAATCTGCAATCGACACATTACTTTATTCCGAGTCATTCTACAAATCTAAAGTCTCATGCCAGTTCAGTGTGAAACAAAAAGTTAAGCATGGAAAAACATCCACTATGTAAGCTTCCAGTAAAACGCGGTTTCAAAAGGCCAAAATAGCTGACAAAAATTTCAGGAAACACTCCAAGCTAGAAAGAATACACGAGAGGATAAAAATTCTCACACATTTTTTAAGTGATGGAAATTCCATTTATTCACATTTTAAAAAACCAAAAACTTAAGAATCACCAAATAATAGAGAACAACAAATAAAAAAATTATTACCTTAAGCAATGTCATCATGACTTTCAAGTACCGGACTTCTAAAATGTAGCGCTTCATTATGTGGGAATTTGGAGTTTCCAAAAGAAATTCCGAGAGAAGCTAGAGTCAATCAATAATAGATCTATTCTTAACATATTTTGTAGATGAAAAGAGCAGCAAACAGAAAAGACAAATGGAAAATTTATAACAACTAACCTTCAATGATTGCCTTCTTGTCACATAATTAGAAGATGTCAAGAGTTTTTCATATAGATCAAAGAACTGGAAAAAATTGTTGTTACACAAGTGACAAGCTAAAACATAAATTGGTCGAATATACGAAGTAACTATGAAGAAAACTAGTCTTCACTGCCTGCATGATACAGGCATATAAAATCAAGGATGAATACACTTGATTTTGTCTCCAGGAATATACACTTAAATTGTCCTTCAAGTAGCTTTTTCGCCAAGACAATCTCCTAGGTTTAAAATACTGGATCAACATAAGAAATAAAGAGTTCTAAAGCAAATTGCAAATGCCAATATTTGACCAGAAAAAAATAAAAATAAAAATAAGGAGCAAGCATACTTCATCATAATGCGCAGTCAAATATTCTGAGACAAGATTTCCATGTTTAGTAAGCAAATCCTGTCAAAAATTAATTCAAAGTAAAAAGGAGACATAAACAATGTTAGTGTTTAAAGATTCAAAGGTAAATGATTGATGAAACACAAAACTAAAGAAAGGAATAATGTGACCTTAAAGGTGGAAAATGCGTCAGAAGCCACATCAAAGTTAGGCAACTCCACAAACTTATAGAACAACTCAAAGCTTGCAGATTCCAATATGTATCTGAAAAATCACTATAAAAATCAAATAAGTGAATAAATGAAAATTTTCTTGCCAAATATGCTTAGCTGGGAAAAAACAATTTTTTATTTGGCTAATGAAAACATAGTAAGAGTTGAATTTTCTATCAGATCGCTTCTACTTCTGCAACTGTATAAAGTCATCAATCATAAAAGAGTAATAAAAAAGCTTCCTAGACAAAATGATACCAACTTTACCAAGATCATTAAATCCCAGGAAGTGGCAATTAGAAAGAAAAGAGGACAAAAAGTTTGATTGTCTTACTTTGCAAGTGTTGGAAACTTAATGCATTCCCTCAACATGTTTCCACAGTTCAAGGCAATTTCCTTGTTATCATAGCTGCTTGAAAAAGGGATGACAGTAAGTCTTCTCGATTGAGTTTAAATAAAAAATCATATCCACTAATGATAGGAGGCAGATTCAGATTATTCCACACTGCTAGACCACAATGATTTGAAACTCATTACATAGAAATAACAAGCTTAAACTTTGTCCAACCATTGAGGTCATTTTCATAACGCCACATAATTTGGCAATAAAAAACCGCAGAGGACAAGACAAACAAACAAAATTTATTAAGCATAATTCTCCAAACATTCATAAAATATAATAGTTAAGAAAAGGGATACCCAAGAAGTACAAAAATATCGTACCACACGACAAGAAAATCTAGTAACTCGAAATGCTCCTCAATATACCGCACACAGCAATATGTGGAGCCAACCTTTTGCTTCAACAGTATCGACCAACAATGGACAAGATCCTTTCTTGCCTAAATCAAAGACACTACAATATCATTCTCTTCGAATTCGAATAACAGGGTCTTAACAAATAATGAAAAAAAAAGAAGAAACAAACGTATCATTACTTACTTCCCATCCAAGTATTGAGAGCTTGTGAATTATAAGAGAAATAACGTCCTCTTTGCAAATTTCCTCCACAAGCTGCGAAACCTGCTCGGCATTTGGCTCAACCTCCCCGTCTCCCGAAAGCATACATCTCATTGTTGAAAAATTCTTCTCAACTTCCTCTAAAGCCTGAAACATTCACGCGAACTATGCGATCAAAAACCTAATATTTACACTAACAAATTGCGGAATGCAACATCAACAGACCACAGAAACATCTCGAATTCACTCAATTGCGGATTTCAACGTGAAATTGAACAAGGAAAATCAGTGATCAGAGAATTAATGTCAAAGATACAAACTTGATAGTGAAAACTGAAAATTCATCGAATTACCTTCTCAAGCGATTTGACTTCGACGACGGTCTTGGTATCGAGAGCGAGAAGGCTGTCCCTGACGGCCTTGGCCACGTCCTGCGGGGTTTTGGGCCTCGACGGCTTGAAGAACGAGAAGGACATATCGGAGAAACCGCCGCCGCCGTTGAGAAGCCAGTGGAAATTGGAGCGAGAGCGTACGGCTTTTTTTTTTCTGTGGTCTGCGAAATCGCCGGCGTTTCCCGTTCGCTTCTAGAAGCTTCTTCTTCTTTTTTCTCTCAATGTGGATCCGTGATTGTATTCCTTCTCACTTTTCTAATTTCCACCATTTCAAGTTTGCAACGTGGCAGTTGGAATTTTTGTCTCCTTTATTTTTCTTAAAAAAAAAAAAAGGAAAAGAAAAGGAAAATGATAAAGTTTCAGTTCTAGAATCCTACTTAGCCGTGACGGTGTCGTTTTAAGGATAAAGGCTGAGTTTGTAAAACGACATGTCGTACCTACTTTGTACAAACCAATGACAAGTTTTACAAGCGAACGTCATTTGGACTAACATTCTCCCTTAAGGGTTATTTTTTTTTTTTTTAATAATCATTATTATTACTTTAAGGTTAATTTCACTTTTTGGCCTTCAAATTATGCAACTCTAAACTTTTGAATGTGATAAATCATACTCTTAAACTAGACAACTTGTTCTATTTAGATATTTAAATTTTAAAACATGACATATAACATTATTGAACTATTTAACTTGTCCTATTTTGACTCTTAAATTTTAAAATATAACAAATTACATTCTTAAAGCATGCAACTTCTTCATTTGAAGAGATAAAGAAAATAAACATTAAAAAATAGAACAAAACCACTGGAATGAGACAGATTGGAGAAAAAACAGAGGCATTCGAGACTCGTATATATGTTAATGATGTACCTATAAGTTGAACATAAGTGAAAACATTTTTCTTTTTAATTATTCAATTCCAATATTTAAGAGAAAGTGTACGCCAAAATCTTATTTTGCAGGATTTTAAGAGCCAATAAAATTTTAATTTTGAAGTGTTACGGACTCTTTATAATCGTCGCTAAAGCTTGAGACTTTATAAAAAATGTTAAATTTTTAGAGACAAATTCAAAAGTGTTGTCACTATAACTTTTGTTGACATCATATTGTATTTTTTATTACCTCAAAAAATAACGACGACACAACCACAAATTATTAGCGACGACAGTTTAGCAACCGCATGCACTTTAACAACGACAGGCCATGTTTTAGTCCCGACTTAGGCTTTATTTGTTGTAGTGAATGATGAGAGGAAGTTCCAGACATTTTGGCTCCGAATGTTGTAAGACGATATTTCATTACCTTGACACTTTATAGTCCTCTTACTTCCAAAATGTCATTGGAAGTAGGGGTTTCGCCAAAAGCACAATACTCAGAGATCTTCTCCAATAATAATTGTTTTTGTCATTAACATCTAATTTCCACATGTCAATGGAATATTCAATTGCGTTAGGTTGAGATTGCCAATACAAACAGATGGAGTCACACGTAAAGTAAGCCCAGCACAATCTTCTTCATACGAGGGAATTCCTCTGGCAACGATATAGTAGAAAATACCTTAGTAGACACATTGAAACAAGGGACCAGGTTCAGTTTCCCCAACATGTACCAAAAGCATTTCCTTTGAAGTATACTTGAGTCCTCCATCTCCCACATTCCTGGAAGTCCACATGAGTTCTGACAAATTCTCCACTCAATACTCGTTAGTGGAGCGAATATGTCCACAACCCTTTTTTCTGTGGGGCCCACTCCTATGGGGGGCCCGGGCTATAGCCCGTTCGGGCTGAAAAAGGTTTTTTATTAAAAAAACTAATAACTTTCAGGTTGTCGACATAGACATTCAAGTCACTGCCAAATCCCATTTCTAATTTTGGGACACTTTTTTGGACAATATTCATTATGCTTGCACAGTGTCAAATTACATAGCGCTACTTTCTTACCTTCTTCGACGAGGCAAAGGACCCCGTTGTAATGAAATACATCTGAAAGGTCTCACACGTGGGAATTTGAGGTTTATATTGACCCAATGAACCTCTTGTTACACCGGATTGAACCAAAATTTCTACAGAATCGTTCATGTCAAACTATTGAGAAGAATCATACCAAATTGCAGAAGCGTACATGAATTCATGATTTAGATTGATGTGGGTTATTGCCTTCCAATTCAATATGTATTCCTTGAATTCTTTTCTGAAGATGGGATTTCAGAGAAGTAGGAATTTCTGAAAACTTTCTGAATGATAATACGTATGAATTGGGGACCATAACCAAAATATATAACTTTAGTTATTTTAGTGTATTTTCAGTTTCGCCCATCATAAAATCTGGAAATTACAAATTGGTATCTACACATATAATATTAACAAATGTAACCCATACATTATATTAATACCCAAAAGCCTTTCAACTTTATCTTAATTATATCACTTTAATTTAGGCTTTACTTTAAGATAGCATTAAATAATACATTTAATTACATATGTGTGCCCACATGAAAAATTATTTTCTAACAATCTCCCACTTGGGTCACATATGTATCTTTACAAAAATGTGTTAACTTTAGTGAGCTCAACCTTTGCTATCACACATAAAGGTATTCCTGAACAATCTCGTCCATTGATCATACTAACATAGAACCAAAGCGGTCTTCGTCACAAATGTAGCGTGACTAAACTCATCAATGATTATGTATATCGACATAACCAAATGACATAGATCAAGTATGGATGTGTAGCATGAAAATTACATGCAATGTGATATAAACATGTCTATTTCCAACTGGTCCTACCTTATATCTGAATGAGATCAAAACCGTACCAAAATCAGAGTGTAAATAAACTGTATTCTTTATTTCTGCAGAAAACATATACAAACACATAATGTCTATATATTAAGAAAATTAGCATTCAAATACAAACTCCCACTAAAACTACATATCATCAAATAACTGAACACCTATGTGAGCAGTGTGCTCATGAAAGACCTTGGGTGGAAGCCCTTTTGTAAGCGGATCCGCTATCATAGAGTTTGTACCTATATGCTCTATAGACACCTGACCACTCTGAACTCTTTCTTTAACAACAAGAAACTTAATCTCTATATGCTTTGACTTTGAAGAGCTTCTGTTGTTGTTGGAATATAAGACTGCAGATTTATTGTCACAAAACAACTTAACTGGTCTTTCTATGCTTTTCATAATTCGCAGCCCAGTGACAAAGTTTTGCAGTCATATTCCATGATTGGATGCCTCATAACATGCTATAAATTCTGCCTCCATAGTAGAAGAAGCTATGAGTGACTGCTTGGCACTCCTCCAAGAAATAGCTCCTCCAGCAAGCAAAAAAATATAGCCCGAAGTGGATCGACGACTATCTTGACATCCAGCAAAATCTGAATCCGAATAACCAATGATCTCAAGTTGGTCTGACCTTCTATATGTAAGCATGTGATCTTTTGTTCTCTGTAAATATCGCATAACCCGTTTGGCTGCTTTCCAATGATCCATTCCAGGGTTACTCAAATATCTGCCCAATAATCCAACAATGTATGCTATATCTGGACGAGTACAAACTTGAGCATACATTAGACTCCCAACAGCTGATGCATATGGGATCTTTTCCATTTCCTTAACCTCAAGGTCGTTCTTAGGATACTGACTTAAACTGAACTTATTTCCTTTAGCCACAGGGGTATCTCCTGGTTTACAATCCTGCATGCCAAATCTTTTAAGCACCTTTTTGATATAGCTCTTTTGTGATAACCCAAGTATACCCCGAGAGCGATCCTGGTGTATCTTAATTCCTAATACAAAAGAGGCGTCACCAAGGTCTTTCATTTCAAATTTCTTTAATAGAAATCTCTTGGTTGCGTGCAATAAGCCTATATCATTGGTGGCAAGCAGTATGTCATCAACGTACAATACCAAGAAAATACACTTACTCCCACTGAACTTATGGTATATACAATCGTCCACAGTGTTCATCTCGAAACTGAATGAGACTATCACTTGATGAAATTTGTAATACCATTGACGAGAAGCTTGCTTAAGCCCATAGATGGATTTCTTTAATTTGCAAACCATCTTCTTTAGGTCTCCTGACTCAAAGTTTTCTGGCTGCACCATATAAATCGTTTCATCAATGTCACCATTTAGAAATGTTGTCTTAACATCCATCTGATGTAGCTCAAGATCAAAATGCGCTACAAGTGCCATAATTGTCCTAAAAGAGTCTTTCGTTGAAACCGGAGAGAAAGTCTCCTTATAATCAATGCCTTCCTTTTGAGTAAAGCCCTTAGCAACAAGATGAGCCTTATATCTCTCTACATCACCCTTCGAATCCCTCTTGGTTTTAAATATCCATTTACAACCAATGGGCTTCGCACCTTCAGGCAATGGAACGAGATCCCAAACGTCATTGTCCTTCATAGACTTTATCTCATCCTTCATGGCATCCATCCACTTTTGAGAGTTAGAACTATGCATGGCTTGACGGACATTGATCGGATCATCATCCATCAATCCAACACTTTCCTCATGTTCTTGGAGAAATACTATGTAATCATCCAAAATAGCACTTCTCCTCTCTCTAGTGGATCTCCTTAATGACACAAGTTCCTGAGGTTCTGGTTCTTGAGGTTGTTGAGTTTGTACCTGAAGGGGTTGAATGACTATGTCTGGTTGTTCTTGATATGCAATTTGATCAACGTCAGGGATAGAAGCCTGAACATTATCAAAAGCAATTGTAGGAATAGGAACCAATCCCTCTTGTACAAAAGGAACATGATCAAATTCATCCTCAAAGACAAAGTCTCTAACCTTATTTCTCCCCCCAAACTCAACATCCTCAAAGAATGTTGCAATTCCCGTCTCAAAAATAGCCTTAGTAGTGGGATCATAAAATTTGTAACCCCTTGACCGTTTAGAGTATCCAATGAAATAGCAGCTCACTGTCTTGGAGTCCAATTTCTTTTCATTAGGCCTATAAGGCCTTGCTTCTGCTGGACAACCCCAAGTATGTAAATGCTTCAGACTAGGCCTTTTGCCAGTCCAAAGCTCATAAGGTGTTTTAGCTGCTGCTTTTGTTGGTACTCTGTTGAGAATGTAAGCTGCAGTCTTGAGTGCTTCACTCCAGAGGGATTCAGGTAAGGTGGAATGACAAATCATACTCCTTACCATGTCCTTAAGTGTCCGGTTTTGTCCCTCAACTACACCATTCATGCTAGGTGAACCTGGCATGGTATATTGAGGGACTATCTCACATTCCTCTAGGAATTTAGCAAAAGGTCCTGGACGTTGTTCACCTGATCCGTCATATCTGCCATAGTATTCACCACCATAGTCAGATCTGACACGCTTAATTCTTTTCCTGAGTTGATTTCCAACCTCAGCCTTATATGACTTGAACACGTCCAAAGTTTGTGACTTCTCATGTATGAGATATAGGTAGCCATACCGGGAGTAATCATCTATGAACGATACAAAATATTGTTGACCATTCCATGAAGCCACAGGAAATGATCCACAAATGTCCGTATGTATCAATTCTAAGACAGCCGTAGCTCTATTGGCACCCAATCTCCTTTTGTTTGTCTGTTTCCCTTTAATACAATAAACACAGATTTCAAAATTTGTAAAATCAAGGAAATTAAGAATTCCATCTGACACAAGCCTTTCTATCCTTTTTCTTGAAATATGTCCCAATCGCTTATGCCATAATACAGCAGAATTCTCATTGGTTAATTTACGTTTTATGCCACGAGAATGAATATGCAAGGTTTCGTTATAAGAAGCAACTGCATCAAGCAAATATAGGTTATCTTGAAATGATAAAGAACCGGTACCAATAACATTTGAATTTAAAGAAAGACTAAACTGACAATTTCCAAATGAACAACAGTATCCAAATTTGTCCAAAGCAGAAATAGAAATTAAATTCCGTCTAAACGACGGTACAACAAAAGTGTCTTTCAAATCCAAATAATAACCAGAACTTAACAATAACCTAAAATGCCCTATAGCTTCAACTTCTACCAATTTGCCATCTCCCACATAGATGGATCTTTCAGCATCAATTGGCTTTCGGTAGCTCAGGCAACCCTGCATAGACACACTTATATGAGTAGTGGCACCTGAATCAATCCACCAAGTGTGTCTTGGCACTGAAGTTAAATTAACCTCAGAACAAACCAAATTGAGAAGCATACCTTTCTTTGCATGCCAAGCATGATATTTAGTGCAGACCTTCTTCATGTGTCCAGGTTTATCACAAAAGAAACAAGCAACATTTCCATCATTTTTATCCTTATCTTGTTTCTTTTGTGCTGGACCTTTAGCAGCTTCATTGCTTTTCTTTCTTTTCTTCTTTTTGTCCTTAGAGGTGCTAGCCAAGTGAGCACTTTCAGTCTTCTCTTGCTTCAGTCTTTCTTCCTCTTGCACACAATAAGAAATTAACTCATTAAGAGTCCATTTCTCTTTCTGGCAGTTGTAACTGATCTTGAATTGGCTGAATTGTGCAGGAAGAGAAATCAAGACAAGATGCACTAGAAGATCCTTAGAAATTTCCAGATCTAGTGTCTTTAATCTTGAAGCCAGATGAGACATTTCCATAATGTACTCCCTTATGTTTCCTTTTGCTTTGTACCTCATTGAAATCAGGCTCGCCAAAAGCGTGCTTGTTTCAGCCTTATCATTCTTTGCAAAGCATTTCTCAATTGCCTCAAGGAAACCCTTGGCAGTAGTAACCTCATCAGGTACAGTGCCCCTGAAGACTTCTGGAATGCCTCTCTTAATGATCATCAGACTCATTCTGTTAGAACGATCCCATCTTTCAAGTTCCTTTTTATCCTCAGTGGAACTAGTATCTGTAATAGTGGGACGTTCAACCCTTATGGCTAAGTCCAGATCAAGGCAACCGAGAACGATCAACACATTCTCTTTCCATTCCTTGAAGTTAGTCCCATTCAGCATAGGAATGGAATTAACATTAGCAGATATTGATGAAGATGATGCAGTAGCTGAACAAAGAACAAAATCACATATTCACATAAGAATTCACATAAAACAACCAATAAAATTCAAATAATGACATATCCCATCACAAGAAACCTGTAACAACATTAATATTTAGTCTTTGGACAGAAATATTAACTTGTAAGTGGTGTTCTTGGTGTAGTGATCAAATATTAACAATAAATTATGTCAAATAATAAGCTAATTTTTGGATCCACTTATTATTCACATACCAGAAATAACCATATAATTGTTACATATTTATCACCATAGGTATGAATTTAATTCTGCCAAATATTAAACTTCCTTTGGGCCGATTAATATTCGCATGAATTAAATTCACACAACCTTCTTAATATCACAAATTAATCAACATCCACAAAAGAGGCTACTTTGGCAGCTTATTGGTTCAATTAATTAATTTGATAATATTAATCATCTAAAAACACAATTTGAATTTTAAAGTTGCATCCAAAATTGACCCCAAAAAATTAAAAAAAAGTCAACTCGATCGGTCAACGGTCAAAGTCAACGTTGACCGTTCACCAGAGAAGGTCAAAGGGGACCGGGTTGGGTTGTGGACCGGGTCAGGTTAACCCAACCCGGGTCCACATTAACCCCCCCCTCGCAGTTCTCTCGCCCCCCTTTTTTTTTTTTTTTTTTTTTTTGATTTGGGTCACCCAGGGGTTGAGCCCCTGGGATTTTTCTGGTTACGGGCCCAATAAATCCAGGCCCGTGCCCGCCTTTACCACCTTAAACCTTTTTTTTTTTTAAAGTTCTGGGCCGAAGCCCAGAATCACCCTCACTCCCAGGGGTCGCGACCCCTGGGTAACGATGCCAGGCGGTTGGCACTGCCAACCGCCAAGCGAGCTCCTCCGGCAGCCTTCTCACCGGCGGGACTGCACGGTCGCACGCAGAGGGGGCCGTCGTCGGCGGCGGGACAGCAATCCGCCGGCAAATCCCAAAAATAGCCCCGGTTCTTTCCCTTTGGCACAGCCCAAATCGCCAGATGAACAAGGCTTTTCGGCCTCCGTTTACCTCCTCCGCCGCGGCCAGAGGCCGCGACTTTCCTTCTCCGACGCCGCCCGAGGGTCACGGTTTGATATCCTTGCCGGCGGCAGTGAGATTGCCGCGGGTATACCAAAGGATTACTGATTCACTAAATAATGATTTCAATGAAATCGTATATACCAAAACATTTTCCTCAGTTTTTTTTTTTTAATCAATTAATGCAGCCTTGATTATATAATGCATAAACGGCTTCTTGACCAAAAGGAAAGAAAAACAGAAATCAACAATTTAATGCACAGCAATACGTACAGTAATATGAAATCATATTAAACAAACCAAATCTTATTAATGAATCCACAAACGTACGTATAAAAAAAAAAACTTATTCAACCAAAACTTTTGAGAAAAATTTCTCAATAATTCAACATGAAATGGCTCTGATGCCACTTGTTACACCGGATTGAACCAAAATTTCTACAGGATCGTTCATGTCAAACTATTGAGAAGAATCATACCAAATTGCGGAAGCGTACCTGAATTCATGATTTAGATTGATGTGGGTTATTGCCTTCCAATTCAATACGTATTCCTTGAATTCTTTTCTGAAGATGGGATTTCAGAGAAGTAGGAATTTCTGAAAACTTTCTGAATGAATGATACGTATGAATTGGGGACCATAACCAAAATATATAACTTTAGTTATTTTAGTGTATTTCCAGTTTCGCCCATCATAAAATCTAGAAATTACAAATTGGTATCTACACATATAATATTAACAAATATAACCCATATATTATATTAATACCCAAAAGCCTTTCAACTTTATCTTAATTATATCACTTTAATTTAGGTTTTACTTTAAGATAGCATTAAATAACACATTTAATTACATATGTGTGCCCACATGAAAAATTATTTTCTAACACCTCTTGCTTGTCAAGCGATGATTGTTGTTTCTAAAACTTTATGGAACAATTGAATTCATGTAAGCGGAAGCAAAGTTGGATCGTAAAAATTACCTCCCGTTATTGGCACTGTACTCTGTAATTCGGTGAATTCAGGCCGACTACAACGATGATTTCTACGCTGTGTTTTGAATTTTTCTGAGCACTAACAACCCTCTCAAGATGGTGTATTATTTCTTTAATAAATTGTATGCTCATGGACCAAATTCTGAAAATTTGCGTGTGTCTCGACTGTGACCATCACATAGTTTTTAAAGGTTGTCGAACGGTTATTCCAGCATTTAACCGTTCGGCAGTTGATGTTAATTTTCAATCCTCCACATGGGCCAATTAAGTCCAACAATGATGTCATTATTTCCAGATTGATGGGAACCTGTTGTGGTTGTTAGGGCAAGCAGATATATACCAGTAAAGTTGTAGGCCTTGCTTTGGCAAGATTAAAATGCATGGCCAAAAATTCAGGATTCCTGATGAGTCATTTGATGTAAACGTGTCACTTCTTGTTCAATAGCTTGAAGTCTATCAGTGACTCTATTATCTACACAGACCTTTACGACCACCACTAAGAACTTGTAAATAAATTAGACGATAACAACAATTGCTACAACACAAGAATTTACATAGAAAACTCTAAAACAAGAGAAAAACTACACTCACACTTACAAAAAAGAATTTAGAGGCTATTCATGTTAATAATATATTCACTGTTTTTTTTTTTTTTTTTGGTTTAGGATGCATGTGCAAAACATGTTATAAATTAATGTTAAAATGAAAAAAAAAATTTAAAATACTGATCTAATATCTAATGTAACAGGAGTAGAAACAACATTTTGTATTTATCCTCGAGCCAACAACTTGGGCCTCTATTGGATGAATACACTTTTCAGGAAAAAATGTCAGATTTTAGCGCAACTGAGAATTGCCTCAGCAACTAATCATAGCGTTTGTTTTGTTCTTTTTATCATTATTATTATTTGTTAGAAATTAAAGCAATAAGCAACAAGAAATAGAGAGAAAATTGCACACAAAATTTACGTGAAAAAACCTTAATAAATGGTGAAAAAACCACGGGCAGAGGAGAAGCAATCCACTAATCACAAAACGAAAATTACAACGGTGTTTAGAGCACTCAAATACAGAAATTCACTCACTCAATCACTCACAAACTCACAAGACTGAGCTCTCTGTATCACTCTCAACACTATGATCTCTATGAAAATTTGTGACTCTCTAATGTGTCTCTCTAATGTGACTCACTAATGTGAACTATGGAGAATATGATGTATTTATATGTATGGGGACTCAAACCCTAACCCAAAAAACGCGTAAAAACGCAAAATACACTATCTGGCCGCATTGGAGCGCCGCGGCGCTGCTTTTCTAGCGCCGCGGCGCTGGTTTTCGGATTGGAGCGCCGCGGCGCTGCTTTCAAGCGCCGCGGCGCTGCCTTACTGCCACAGATTTTGGGTCACAAAACAACAATCTCCACCTTGACACAAAATCCACCATAAAGAACTCCAACATGTGATTAACCGAATTCTCCACCTCTTCCACAAAGCCCCAACGGGCAACTAACCGGCACGAGCATGAACTCCAACCAAGTTCAAGCAATGCTCAAACTTAGCTGTAGGTAACGACTTAGTCATCATATCGGCAGGATTATCATGTGTACTGATTTTGCTCACAACAATATCACCACGAGCAACAATATCACGAACAAAGTGATAACGAACGTCAATGTGCTTCGTCCTTTCATGAAACATTTGATCTTTAGTGAGAAAAATAGCACTCTGACTGTCACACATCACCACAGAAGTCTTCAAATCTTCACTGAGTTCTCCAAATAGGCCCTTCAACCAAATAGCTTCTTTGAAAGCCTCTGTAATAGCCATATATTCAGCCTCAGTAGTAGACAAAGCAACAGTAGCCTGCAAGGTAGCCTTCTAACTGATAGCACAACCACCAACTGTAAACACATACCCAGTAAGTGACCTCCCCTTATCTAAGTCTTCAGCATAATCAGAATCAACATATCCCACAACACCATCTCTAGTCCTCCCAAAGTGCAAACAAACATCAGTAGTACCACGCAAGTATCTGAGAATCCATTGCACCGCTTTCCAGTGCTCTTTACCTGGATTAGCCATGTATCTACTAACTGCATATGATAAATCTGGGCGAGAACATACCATAGCATACATGAGAGAACCTACTGCACTAGAGTATGGAACACGTGACATATACTCAACCTCATCATCTGACTGTGGAGCTAATGCAGCTGAAAGTCTAAAATGTGCTGCTAACGGAGTGCTCACTGGTTTTGCTTTCTGCATGTTGAACCTGTGCAAAACTTTGTCAATATAGCCTTTCTGACTCAGATAAAGCTTACCTGCCTTTCTATTTCTTAAAATCTCCATGCCGAGAATCTTCTTGGCAGCTCCCAAGTCC
The DNA here is from genome assembly GCA_025403435.1 of Artocarpus heterophyllus. Classification (NCBI taxonomy): domain Eukaryota; kingdom Viridiplantae; phylum Streptophyta; class Magnoliopsida; order Rosales; family Moraceae; genus Artocarpus; species Artocarpus heterophyllus. Next base: position 4,430,691 of record CM046341.1, on the reverse strand, counting down.
TTCATCTCAAACTCTCTACTGAGTTGAGCCTTTAACTTCTTAATCTCTCCTTTATCCTTAGCAGCAATCAACATATCAACAACATATAAGAGCAAATAAACAAAGAACCCATCATCACCCTTCTTGAAGTAGACACAACTGTCATAGCTACTCCTCTTAAACTCATGAGTGATCATAAATGAGTCAAATCTCTTATACCACTGCCTAGGAGACTGTTTCAAACCGTAAAGAGACTTTTTCAACGAACAAACATAGTCTTCTTTACCTATAACAATGAAACCCTCAGGTTGCTGCATGTAAATGTCTTCCTCGAGCTCTCCATGCAAAAATGTAGTCTTCACATCTAACTGCTCAAGCTCAAGATCATGAGTGGCCACAATACCAAGCAAGGCTCGAATTGAGCTATGCTTAACCACAGGAGAAAATACATCTGTAAAGTCAACACCTGGAACCTGACTGTATCCTTTTGCAACCAGTCTAGCCTTGTACCTAGCATCTTCAACTCCCGGTGTGCCTTCTTTTCTTTTAAATACCCATTTGCAGCGAACAGCTTTCTTCCCTTTGGGTAACTTCACCAAATCCCATGTGCCATTCCTATGTAGGGATTCCATCTCCTCCTGCATAGCAATCATCCACTTGCCAGAGTCAACTGAATCAACCGCCTCTGAATAGGTAGAAGGTTCTTCACCAGACTCAATACCTTCTGCCACTGATAAAGCATAAGCCACCAAGTCGGCCTCAACGTATCTCTGTGGAGGCCTAACATCTCTCCTCGGCCTATCCTTAGCAATAGAGTACTGTGGTGGCGGCGGAGATGGCGATTGGAAAGCGCTATCGCCTTGACTCTCTGAACTTGACTGGGAAGTAGAATCGGATGATGTACTTGTCTCTATTTGAAACTCCACCTGTTTGCTAGATCTATCCCGATCAATATCACTAGACCTTGTAGTAGATGTCCCACGTAACATGGAAGTCTCATCAAACACAACATCTCTACTGATAATAACTTTCTTGGTTTCCGGGCACCATAACTTATAGCCTTTAACACCAGGCTTGTAACCAAGAAATATACACTTCATGGATCTAGGCTCCAATTTTCCATTGTCGACATGAGCATAAGCAGGACAGCCAAAAATTCTTAAATTTGAGTAATCTGCAGGTTCTCCTAACCACATATCTTGTGGTGTCTTCTTGTTAATAGCGATGGAAGGAGAGCGATTGACCAAATAGCAAGCTGTAGAAGCGGCTTCAGCCCAAAATGACTTAGGTAGCCCAGCATTAGAGAGTATGTAGCGCACTTTCTCCATCAACGTCTTGTTCATCCTCTCGGCCACACCATTTTGCTGCGGAGTACGTCGGACTGTTAAGTCCCTCAGAATTCCCTCTGATTTACAGAAGGTATTAAATTCATTTGAACAAAACTCCAAGCCATTATCAGTGCGGAGACGTTTAACTGGCTTACCGGTCTGCTTTTCTATCATGGTCTTCCAATCTTTGAATGTAGCAAAAACATCATTTTTCTGCTTCAAAAAGAATGTCCATAATTTTCTGGAGTAGTCGTCAATGATGGTAAGCATATAATTAGCACCACCATAAGAAGGAACAGTAGACGGTCCCCAAAGGTCAGAATGAACATACTCCAAAATATCTTTTGTGTTGTGAATGCCTTTGCCAAATCGAACTCTCTTCTGCTTTCCAAAAACACAGTGCTCACAGAACTCCATCTTACCTGTGCACTGTCCATTAAGGAGCCCTCGCTTACTCAGCTCTGCCATCCCAAGCTCACTCATATGCCCCAGTCGCATATGCCATACCTTAGTGAGATCATCATCAGACATAGTAGAAGTAGTAACTTTTGCATCACCAACAACTGTAGTACCCTGCAGAACATACAAACTAGCAGTCTTCTTTTGTGCTTTCATCATCACAAGAGCGCCTTTATTGACTTTCAGAACTCCACCTTCACCAGTGTACTTGTACCCTTTAGCATCAAGAGTACCTAAGGAAATTAAATTCCTCTTAAGATCGGGGACATGCCTCACATCACCTAGTGTCCTCACTATGCCATCATGCATTTTAATTCTGATAGTACCAATACCAGCAACTTTGCATGGGGCGTTGTTTCCCATCAAAACAGAGCCCTTAGGAACCGTTTCATATGTTGAAAACCAGTCCCGATTGGGACACATATGAAACGTACATGCAGAGTCAATAACCCAATCCTCACAGGGTTTAGAATCACCATCAGAAATTACCAAAAGCTCACCACCAGAGCCTTCTTCAACGACACTAGCCTCACCAGCATCTGGTTTCTTCCCCTTCTGATTTTCAGCCCTCTTGTTTTTATTCTGCAGCTTATAACACTCAGTTTTAATGTGCCCTTTCTTCTTGCAATAGTTACAGTACTTATTCTTATTTCTGGATTTAGACCTACCTCTAATCTCAGTCCCAGAACTTCTCTCAGTCCCAGAACTTCTCTCTTGGGTTCTACCTCTAACAACTAGACTCTCTCCTTGTGTTTCAGATCCAGTAACTAACTGCTTCATCTTTTCTTTAGAAAATAAAGCCTCATAAAGTTCATCTAGGGTAAGAGTGTCCCGACTATACAAGATAGTATCCCTAAATGTGGCATATGATAAAGGCAGTGAACATAACAAAATTAACTCAAGGTCTTGTTCATCATTCTTAACTTCCATAGCCTACAAATCAAACACAATCTCCTTAAACATAGTTAAGTGATCCTCAAGAGACGTACCTTCAAACATTCGGTGAGAGTATAGACGCTGCTTTAAATGAAGTTTGCTAGTAAGACTCTTGGTCATGCATAATTGCTCCAGCTTGAGCCATAAAGCAGCAGCAGTCTTCTCCTTCAGTACATCCTGCAAAATCTGATTTGACAGATGAAGGTGTATTTGGGACAAAGCCTTTCGGTCCTTATGCTCATTTTCCTCCTTTGACCATGATGAGGGCATCTTATCGAAACCCAATAGCGCATCATCAAGGTCCATCTGCGCCAGAACAGCCCGCATCTTCACTTGCCATAGAGAAAACCTCGTTGTGCGATCCAACAGCGGAATATCGAATTTCATGGTTGCCATTGCAAATCAAAGCCAAAGCTCTGATACCACTTGTTAGAAATCAAAGCAATAAGCAACAAGAAATAGAGAGAAAATTACACACAAGATTTACGTGGAAAAACCCTAATAAATGGTGAAAAAACCACGGGCAGAGGAGAAGCAATCCACTAATCACAAAACGAAAATTACAACGGTGTTTAGAGCACTCAAATACAGAAATTCACTCACTCAATCACTCACAAACTCACAAGACTGAGTTCTCTGTATCACTCTCAACACTATGATCTCTATGAAAATTTGTGACTCTCTAATGTGTCTCTCTAATGTGACTCACTAATGTGAACTATGGAGAATATGATGTATTTATATGTATGGGGACTCAAACCCTAACCCAAAAAACGCGTAAAAACGCAAAATACACTATCTGGCCGCGTTGGAGCGCCACGGCGCTGCTTTTCTAGCGCCGCGGTGCTGGTTTTCGGATTGGAGCGCCGCGGCGCTGGTTTTCTGATTAGAGCGCCGCGGCGTTGCTTTCAAGCGCCGCGGTGCTGGATTGTAGCGCCGCGGCCCTGCTTTCAAACGCCGCGGCGCTGCCTTACTGCCATAGATTTTGGGTCACAAAACAACATTATTATTCAATTTATTGCCCTGGAAATCAGTAACGAGAGAAGTAAATTATGTGAAATATAAATGTTTGTAGTGTCTTAAGTACTTTATCTATCCTCGTTGTAAAAATTTCTGGTTTTGCTCTAGTTATCTAATTTGGATATCAAATAGTTGTATTGAAAATGAAGATATGTTTTGTAATTTTTGACATAGCTATGGCAAACTTCTCCAAGTTGAGGAATCTGCCGAGAGAGGTTATGGTCGAAATCCTGTCGCGCCTACCGGTGGAGTCGTTGACGAGTAGAGGATGTTTGCAGAGTGCGTAATCACTTCATTGCTTGCTGCACCATCCTGTGAAAATGGTGACAAAAATGATGTTCCTTTAGTCACCAAGGATCTCAGGGGCTTTGTATAATTCCACGCATAGGCTGCAAGTGGATGTTCACCATTGCGACGCGCTCATTTGCCTTGTTAAAGGTACCGAAAGGGTAGCTCTATGCAATCTATCGGCCAAGAAGGTCGTTGTTTTTTGTGCTTATTCGGAGCGACTAGTCGATGAGTCTATCGTTTTGGGAACAGGATTCGGCTATGATTCAAGAGCTAACAACTACAACATTGTAAAGATTCTGAAGACTATGAAAGCCGAGGTATTCTCTCCAGGTACTACTGATAATTACTGGAGAGAAATCGACATTTTTATGGATGTTGAGCAATATGGGAATTTGTAAAGTCGTTTATGTTTCAAGGGAAATTGTTTTTGGTTGGCGTCAGGGGTTCTGAAGACGGTCCTTTGTTTTAATCTCCGTGGTGAGGCGTTTTACACCCTACCTTTGCCAAGTGAACTCAACAAGTTTGACGGATCGCGGTCTACACTTATAGTGTTTTGCAAAGACCAATTGCTTGATTCAAAATACTGTAATATGTGAAAATTTTATGCTAGCAACTTTTTGTCTTTTATTGTAGCATATGAGAGCCCTATATTATTCCTTAATAAAAAAGTTAATTCTAACTAACTTTGTCAAACGCCCTGTTAATGTTTGTGCTGACTCTCTTAGTTTGTTTTGGTATCCCAACCTGTGAATTCTATTCACATGTGGGAAATGGATGTATAAAATTATGGTGGTTTGCTAAGTTACAATAATTCACATGTGGGTCCCATATTCTATTTTGGTCCTTACATAAAAGATTTTTGTTTACGTCGGGAAGAAAAAGGGCTGATGAAGATAAATTGAGAGGGAAAATGCACTTTGACTTGATGTTATTTGTGCCATTTTGAGTTATTTATAGTTTTCATGCTCTGCTTTTATCTCAATGAAATTGTTATCTCAAACCGAAAGAGCTTAATATCATTATTTTTTCCTCTTTTCAGTCGATATTTAGTTGTATAAATTTTTTATAGTGATTATGTTACTTCTGTGATGCTATAGTCTCAACTCAATGAGATAAATTTAGGATGTTTGAGGAGTGGTTTGATTTAAAGTTCTAATAGTAAATAATATAAAGCTCTTGTATGTTATAATAAAAAGACAAAATATGTTACAGTGTAAAACTTTCATATACTATAATGTGTATAATTCAAACAATTGTAGTTTAAATTTTTCTCCTAAACACCCTAAATGCTGCTTGAATCGTAAATTGACGTATGCAGTAACTGTAGTATTTTAATGGTTTATAGGGTGTGCTTGATGTTAAAATAAGTTTGTACTTGCAGTCCTTTTTTTTTACTTTTTCTTTTTATTATGCAAATTCTATAAACCTGTTAACCACACTTTTTTTAACTTTTTTTTTTATGGGATATGAAGATGATAAAAATTATTGATAATGGTGAAGATATCATAAAATATTATGTATATTTTTTTTGGTATTTAATGATATTGCTATACATTGGAAAATATACATTGGAAAAAAAATTGGTCAATAACATTTGCAGATGATAAATGAAAAACTCAACATACCAAAAAGAAAAAAAGCTTGTCATGTAAGGCTCAAACTTTGGTAACATGACATGCTAATTTATAAATATTGGTCGATAAAAAATATTATTTAACTAACAAAATATTGATAAAATACAAAATACACTGACGGTTAGTTTTTACAATTTTTTAAAAGTTCCTCTTATTCATTGATATTTACACGAATTCTTAACAGAAGCCCGTCATCCTAAGGGCCCGGGGAGCTGCTGGCTCCTTTGGCCCGACAACATTTTTTATAGCCGCCATTGCTGATTGTTTTGTCTTCCTAGAATTTTCTGATTCCAATATCCTATTGAATGTCTAAAAATATTTTATTTATATCCTTAAATTGATCTAAACAGTCCCAATATCATTCTTCAAAAAATATTATTTTTATTTTCTTATCCAAAACAGAATTATTTTGAAACCACTGCCAGACAAACCCCACGTTTTTAAGCTAAAATTTATGCATAATGAAAGTAAGATCTTTTTTATTCCTTAAAAAAAATCACTTTTCGACTTTAGTGACAGCTAAAGTGACATGAGAAATTATTGGAGTGTTTAGAAACATAGTTAAAACTATAAGTTAAAATTAAAACATTATAAAATGTGAGAACTTTATACTACAACATATAAAAGATTTACATTATAAGAGTTAAAATTTATTAGTTCTAACTAGATTGTCGAACGAAACCAATAATGGTAAAACAATGGTCTCAATACAATGTAAAACAAAAATGAGCGATAATAAACCCTCTACTCCAGCTCCTCTCCCGATCGCCCCTATAACATGTAGCTCACCACAGGAATCGACAATACGTGACATATACCGTACAACGATTACATGCTTTGGAAAACGGCAGAAATCTCAGACAGGAAAGACATCTCAAGACAACACGTTTCAAAAATAAATTCCAACACATTTTAAACCCAAAAATGACTAGTCGTTTCTTGTCCAAAACTATTTCCCCTTTCCCCCCTCTAACAACGGTAAACAAAACAACAACATCCACTTCTTGTCAAGAGACAAAACAAGCCTTACAAATCAAAATGTTGATGAGAGAAGCATACAAATAAATAAAAGGAGTCAACACATGCACAAAAGAGCTAATTTTCGTTTTACTTGACAAATCTGTGGCTGCAATTCGCAATCCAAGCATGCTTATCTGAATAGTGGTAGTTGCTACTTAACAATATAACCTTCCTCCTCAGTCCTCACCAATCCTAGATTCCTAAAAATTCCTTTACAAGAACCTTATTATGCAAAGCAAATCCATAAAGCTGAGATGCAAGCAGCAATCAAGTTCACTTCCCGACTCGGGACGACTTCCATACATGAATGAGCCACTCCTTTTTTGGGCAGTCAAACAATAATATCCCCTTCCTCAAGCAAACGCTTGTCGACAAGAGCTTCATAAGAAGCATTGAGGAAGTGAGGAACTTGATGAGCATCATATCATCAATATAAAGGCCTGGGAATAAAAGAAAGCAAAATCAAAGTCATGATTCAAAATGGAAAGAAAAAGGAATCACAAATAAGCACCATTCTTGGTTAAGTTATGTACTTACCACTTTGAGCAGCTGTGGCTGCAGGAAGTGCGGGAATTTTACAGCTAAATTTCCAAAAGAATCAAGCTAAGTAGTTTCCAAAGAGAAGATCCATGCGCTTTCTGTCAGTTAAAAACTACAAATTCCAGTAATAGATGCAGCATGCTGAAATAAATGAGGTTAAGGAAGCGGCCACTTGAGATGTTTAGGTCAGCCAGGGCGCTGGAATATTGTCGTTAAGCTCACAAAGGATGCTGATCCAGGAAGATGCGTCAAATTTAGCATCAGGCGGCATACTCACAAAAGTCATCCTACCCCTGTCACAGAAAATGGACGACATATTAGCGGTGACAATTGAAGAAAACAGTATCACTTGCAGACACCAACCTAGACTATACAAACTCTAATTTATATCACATTCCATTCATTTCCAGCACCTGACAAGGAAACAAAGAATGAAAGAAACGGAAAAAAGAAATTAAATAAGTTAACGAGTGCTAAGAGAAAATCTTCAACAGTAACCCCCAACTTTTTTTTCCCCATAAATTTGATACTATTTTTTAAAGAAGTTTATTTGTCAAACTTAGACTCATACTTCTATTACTCCAGTAACAAACCCTTAAGAACGGCACAATTATATATAGAAATACATACTTGCATACATGTAGGAAACTTACGCAACCATGTGATCCAGGCATTAACATGAGATACAAAACGAGTTCTCCGGACAAAAACTAAAGGGCTAAACAAATTACCATCAAACCAGTTTTGATTTGAAAATAGCGAAACAGTGCATGTAAATTATAGATTACCTTTTTCAGACCGATGGTACATCAATTGTTGATTGCTAGATCATTTTAAAATATCAAAATGACAAGAAGAACACATATTAGTATCAGAATTTAATTAGTGTGATTATGAATGGGAAAATGGAATTAAAAGCCAACACAAACCTTGCAAGTTAGTGATGAAGCTCGGCCTTTGCAAGTGGGACACACAGCTTTCCGTGGAAGTACAGGCAGTCAGGTTACTTATCTCATTCCCGCAATACTTTGTGAAGTCTCTTGTCAGGCAAAACCAAGGGACAAAATGAAGCTGTAACATGATAAATACCTTTATCAAAAACATAGATGAATACAAATGATACCAACTTAAGGGGATAGGGCAAAATCCAAGCCAACAAATGATAATAATAGTAAAGTACGTGTCTTGTTGTTCACAAAGCTCACCTTTGTTCGCATTGCAATTTGATAGCGCCCTGAGAACTTCCTTGGCATGAGCAGGAGCAAGTTTACCTGCCAGCTGGCAAAGCATGATTCTTGTACAATCACTGCTGAGAGCCAACCGTGAAAAAAAGATCAGAAGCTTTCTACGAATTTATGGAGCAGCTTTTAATATGGCACCCTGTAAATTGTGATCATGATATTCTTTCATGGGGTCATTTTTCTCACAAGCACCAAGCAACTTGGAAGCATCCGTAGAACTCTCAAATTCATCAACATGTTTCACTGGGCAGGGTGCTTCAGTGAGATATGACGATGTTCGTCGGACATATCTGCTTCAGAGTGTCAATTGCACCTTCATCAACTAAAATATGCTTGATAATCAATGTTTGGTAGCAGTTTCATTCAAAGTGGACGAATCGGTACTCGATTGCCCAATGAGAATAGCAACAGTGTCAAGTTCCAACTGTGGGCAGCAAATCACATTAGCCAGCAATGATGCAAACACAGAACAGCAATCTATCGATGCTGTAGTAGGCCCTCAGAAGCCCTAAAGTTCAACACACACGTTCCTGCACAAGGAGTGAGAGAGGCGTTGAGAAATAGACTGAAAACTCTAACACTGGAACAAATAACACAGCAAGCAACCAACACATTTAAACGGGAAAGATCAATTACTTAGGAAAGAGGATGAGGAATCCCCCAAATTAAAAGAGGAAAAGCAAAACAAAAAAAAAGTAGAAAGAAAAATAAAAACAACTATCAAAAACTATTTCCCCTCCAACATCCTTCGAGTTCAATACAAAAAATTAAAAAGAAAATCTTTGAACCTATTGTCTTTCTAAGCCCACTACTCTTTTACACTTCCTCAACAACATTATCCAAAGCTTATGAATTTATCCATGTAAAGTGAATAGGTAATAGACAACATGATCTTAAAAGTTGGGTGCCATCAGAAGCAGTTTCAGCCTTAATGCATCTAACAGAAGTTACTAAAACAAAACTGTAGTTAGTAGTTACCCTGACAACAATAAACTCTCTGTGACATAATTATCCAAAAGAAGGCAATTTATGAATGGCCCAACCAACAGAACTTGCAGATCATTACAAAATAGCCTAAAAGCGATTAAAGCAATTATTCAATGAGGAAAGAGTTGAAAAAATTACTTATAAAGGCAATAAAGAACTAGTTAGTATAGGCAGAGCAGAAACTAAGAAATTTTATCTTCACCAGAGTTTTGTACATCCAATTCCATGTTTAAACTAAAAACATTTCCGCGTGCACGTTTCCTGAGGTTCCTCAATGTGGGAATCCAAAGAGGAGCCAAGCTGAATTGTTGTTTTCCGTCGAGTTTGTCTCTGTTCCATAATTCCATCTGTGCTTAGGTTCTTCTTCTTACAAGATCTGCTTGGACGAGAAGCAGCCAAACTTTTGTTAGCAGGGCTTTCCCTGGTTGCAGTACCATCATGCTCAATTACCGTTGGGCGTGCAGGATAATGGGAGGCACCAGATGAATCTAGACTTAACCATGGAAAATTACTAGCATCATCCTTCCCTTGACTCGTCAAACCTAACTCTAAGGAAGGAATGTTCTTTCCCAGAATCATAACATTATCCTGAGAATGAATTTTGGTTTTTGATTCACTGGCTTTGTCATGAAAATCTGATGTGTTAAGCTTTCGCGTGACAAGACTAGGCCTTTCCTGTTAACGAGAAGTAAGGAAATAGTATGTCAAAAAAGATGTATCAAGGCTTACAAAGGTCTAAATTGGTGTATTTGTTGTAGAATTAACAACAGTAGTATCCAGGAAGCTTATTTGTTGCTAGGATGAATTATTTCCTTAGAATTTAGAATACGATAATTTTCCTAAATAGACATTAGCCTTTTCTGCCTAAATCAAAATGAGTTTTTATTATAAAAGAAAATCCCAACAGGAAAGACGGAGAATGACAGAAGAAGAAAAAAAAGGGCAAGAAGATCATAGTCACCTCAATCTGCATCTCACTTAATTGTTCACAGCCCGATAACTCATCTCCTTCAGAATCGGTCATCTCCTCACACTCAAACTCGACACTTTCTTCATTTTCTTCCTCAGAGTCACTCAACTCTTCCTGTTCCATCACAATCTCAGGGTGAGATTGGTCACCCATATCATCCACATGTCTATCAATGTCATCACCAGGTAAAACCAATGAGTGGCCACCTGAAACAGGCCTGCTAATATTGGAGGGAGACCTTTCATTATGCGGATAAAGTAAACCGTTGCTACTTTGAGTTTTTGTTGTAAATCCAGAATCTGGTCTGTTTGTTGTTTCATCTCTACCCCAAGAGCTCTCCTTTCTAGATGCAGAACTTATGTGGATCTCCAAGTCAAGCTCGTTGGCTTTCTCGACAAGTTTTTCTGTTGCATGTGTATCCGCGTTCACCAACGCCTCAGCTTGAACATCGCTGGAGTCCCCATGTACATAATCAGTTCTTTGCAGGAGAGGATGGAAGTCAATGCCACATGATAAGGAGGTGGAATCCTTCAACTGCAATGACTTAGTAAAAGAACCAACAAGATTTTCTTGGTTAGGATTATGTAAAAGACTTAGATGTAGCTGTGGCTGATTCACAGAAAAGAAACTGAAAGAACCGGAATTACTAGTCCCACAGTTCAATGGGTAATAAGGTAGATGTCCATCTTCAGGTGCCTGGAATAATAAAGGATGCATCTGAAGATCAGAATCCATACTTCTGTCATCCTCTGCACGTGTATCCTTGATAATTCTGGATCCTTCCACATGTAAGCTTGTCGGACAATCATTCGGGGTATTACTTTTATTCTCTCTAGATTTTGTCATGTGAGTGATCCCCAGCCCGCCAGTATGAGGCACATCACCCATAACGCCTCCAGCAGCAGATACTGGTGTAGATGAACCACGCAGAGAGACAACACGAACAGATGGTGGAAGATTGACAGGGGGCAAGTCTGGTGCCAATCTGACCAAGTGCATACCATTAGATTTACGAGCTCTGTATGGCCGAAGATATAACTGGGATTTCAATGTACTTCGCATTGGATTAGAAACTGAACTGTTTGGTTCAAAAGTATTCGCTCCACGATGTCTAACACCAGCAAAATGAAATGACGGATGCTGGTACTTTGACGTAGATTGAAGATGTTGCATTTGGATGGCTTGAGGAGCTTTCCCATTACCATGATTATGAAGTTGTTCCTGCAATAGCATTCCACTGTGAGGATTTCTTGCAATATCAGAGCGGGAGTGTCCACTGGGGTCACTTGGTCTCCAATCTGCCAAAAAGGCCTCATGAACGTAAGCTTTGCCTGAATTATCAACACAACCATCTGCATTGTTATTGTCTCCACCCAAATTTTCAACCTGAGAGTCCTGCAATCAAATGCTTAACCTTAAGTAAAATCATTATCAGCGAAAAGAACCTTCAATCACCATGAACCAACATGAGCTAAATTAGAAGGCTTATAACAAAGTCCAGGCTTAAGCCAAATTCAGGCAGCAAAAAGAAGTTAACTACAAAAAATATTGAGTGCTCAATTACTCAGAAACGAAGGCCAGGCCAATGTTGTTTATTGTGAGCTCGTCACATAATCATCTACTAAAATGAAAAAAGAGTCCCTTTCCCCCTTTTTGGGATAGTCGATATAGAGAAAGGTTGCATGAAAAGTTTTAGAAGACAGACCGCTTTATTTTGCCAACTTGCCATAGCTGCAGATCTGCACTTCCTTCTATTTTGTTCGTATAATCGGCGCTTCTCCTTTTTTTCTCCTTCAACCTTATATGACTTTTGAGTTCCGAGGGCAATGCGCCATTGACGAGGCAGTAAGGATGGATCTCTGTGTGGGACAGTGAATTGCCATACAGACATCCAGTCATATTTGTAAACCTTAAGCCCCTGAACGATTTGGGTCGTGTAAGAAATCATACAGCTATAAACTTGAAGAATTGAATGTACGTACAATGTGTGATGGAGACAAATTTGTATGCACCAATGACGGGTATCAAGGAGTTATTTTGAACTAGATTACCTCCTGAATACGTGTTATCTCTTCTACAGTAAGTGGAGAGGTTTTCATCCTCCTAACTGCCTGCATTAAGAAAAAGGCTTATGTAAACTTGGAAGAGAAAGAAAAAGAGAAAAAAAATCAGCTACCAATTGACTACTATTCCAATACCTTTATGGGATTTTCTGGTGCCTTGGATGAGCAACGATTTTTCTGTCTGACAAAAATCTGTAACAGAAATAGACCACATCAAATAATATAGGCCAATGGTTGATAGATGCTATTTGCATGTTCTCTTGTATTATTTAGCAAGAAGTAGAGCCATGAAAAATGCTAGTTTATGTGAACACTAATGGAAAACAATGGTAACTAAAACAAATCACGTATACTTAAATAGTCCAGAAATAACTTTGAGAATTAAAAGGAGAAAAATTATTACCTGATGCTTAGATTTGCAAGGAAGAAATCGTTCTTGAATTGCTTTCCAATCTGTATTATATTCCATCATCCCCAGCGCCAACAATCTGGTTTAATGGAGAAAAGGTGAACCTTCATGAATGGGTCCCGTGAACAATTATGTAAGAAGCTAGAGGTTGACGAGGACAAAAAACACCTATATAAGCTAATGTGCCAAACTCTTACATAAAGCAAAAAGAAGACTCTCCCTACGCATCATACTTAAAGGAATGTTTTGCTCTATCAATCAAAATAGAATAGATTGCATGACCATGAGAATATTGCAAATAAGACTCGATTCAATGAGGCAACACAGAATACATAATAATTCGCTTATATGACAAATTCGTTCACGCAAAAAGCGAAATTACTAGCGAGATCATATTTCTTGAAAAATCACATATAGATACAGATATCCACGGATCATCTAGCATTTTTTTTTTTCAACAAAAAGAATGAAACTCACTCGTCCTCAGAATCAGTGAAAAGCACCCTCTTTGAGACAGATGGATGGGGTGCTTTATGTGGAAATAATGCTGGGTTAAACAAAGCGAAAAATCTCTTGGATAGCTTTGTAATTTCTTTAGGGACTAAAGCAATTGATTGCTTCTTGGTACTTTCGACTATTGTGGCAGCCAAAGTCTTCTTCCGTGGTTGTTGACTAGGAGAAGTTAATACTTCAGAATGAGGTTGAACTACTGGTGGGAACTCAGGAAGGGGAAATAGAGGTTCTCTCTCAAAACGAGTATCACAACTAGCTTCCACATGACACCGCCGGGTTTCCCGGATAGCTATCAAAGCGATTCCAAACAAACAGAATATCATACAAAGGTTAAAGTTATAGAAGTATGTGTGTAAAACCAAAAGGGAACCCAAAAAAAATGAAGAGACACTCAAGAACTTTGCGGCATACCTGTCTCCAAATCGTCCATAAATTTTCCAACCAAACTAAGGGAAGCTACATCTAGGATGGTCACCAGAGAACCACCCACATAAGGCACCCAAAAGGGGTTCTCCATGTGTGGGAAAGAACCAGCATGACCATTGGAAGCACATTCAGACCTTCCTTTTGAAAGGTCAACGTTTCGAGTGGCTGCCTCATTATTTGGAGAACATAATTCATCTGTAGCACTTCTAAGAGAAGATTCTAAAGCGCATTGCATTGGCAAAAATTTAGGGCCATCATTTGACACCGATGAACAAATGTAAGCAGGGCAAAAGCAAGTACTTGGATATGAAGCCGTTCTCCATGCTAGCACTTCATTGCGTTTCTGAAGCATCTCAAGAATCAATTTTTGAACTTGGGATGCAATGTGCTGTTGAGAAGAATCCAGAACACAGAGACAAAATACTTGAATGAGTAGTTGCACGTGCTCATGGATCAAACAATGAAGCTGGCCTATTTGGTGTTGAGTGAATCCATTTATATAACCGTCTTGTAATGTTGTCTCGGGCATCTTCATAATCTGAGTGGACAAAGATGAAATTGGTACATTGGGTAGAACCGGCAGAAGTGGACGTAATGGTCTCTTTCTCTGTGTTGAAGGCTTCTTTTTATTCTGAGAATAGGCCTTTTGGCGCCTATTCTGCCTAGTCTCAGGCCGTCGTCCTCCTTTCTCATGCTCCCCTTCATTTTTGTCCCCTGTATTTTCATTGTTGTCACTATCAAGTGCCTCTTCAAGTTCTATCTCAAAGTCTGCGTCGTTATCCTCATCATCGTCAGCGATTTCATTTTCCTGAGTTGGATGACCATCCCCATCCCCACCGTTCAGAACAGCAGCAAGAAACTTTCTGTACTCTTCTTCATCATCCACGTTTTGAAGGTCATCTTCATCATCTGTCTCTTGAAGAAAAGTCTCAAGTTCATCAAGTGTAAAACTTGCCAACGAATAACGAGCACGGGTACGTGTACATATAGCATCTTCAGTATCTAAACCTATCCCAGGTTTCCGCAAACCAGTCGAATTAACTAACTCCCCTTCCACAACATCATTAAGATCAGTTCCACTGCCCGAGTTGCTATCCTTTTCTCCAACAGTTTCACTTCCCGGTTGATGGACCAAGATTGATGTTTTCTTCTTTTGGTTTCTAACATCAACTTTTTCAAGTTCTTTCTCGCATATAGCTTCCAAAGAACTTGCAGATAACATAACCACTTCCTCCCCAAGCCCCAAATCTCTTTCGCAGTTTTGCCTATCACTAGCATGCTTTGATCCACTAACTCTAACATTGCCACTATTAACAGCATCACCATCCAAACCTTCTACCTCGGAGCTCAAACTCGACGAAGCCTCCGGTGACAACGTTTCCTTCAAGAAAGGATTGAAATCCACGTCTTCATCCTCGTTCTCATCCTCTTCCTCCTCGGGTTTTAAATTACCCTCATGGCACTCCATGTCTGTTATGGCGGGAACAGCAGTTTGATCGGAAATACACCCAATTTTGGCAGATTGGGCATTTGAACATGAGGACATCCTTGAATCGATATTACAAATCGAATTTTCGACGCGATAAAACACGGAAATTGATATCTGAATCACCCCAGAAGCATGAAACACAAAAATTTCGTAAAAACAAGAAAGGATTGAATATGATCGAACAATGTGCATGAAGTAATTGATTTTACGGTTCATCAACTTGCAAGATATGAAAAGTGACTAGATTATCAGAAAAAAGAAAAATCCTATTGAATGCCAATAGCAATTATTCATCAAGATCTCACCTTTGAGGGCCAAACGATGGATGAAATGAGAATTAAAACCTTGAAACGCGCAATTCCGATTCCAATTGAATCGTACTTATTCCCGAATCCAAGACCTAGAACAAAAAAAAAACTTCCCGAATCGTCTTTGGAACAAGTGAATCACAGAATTAAATCCAGTCAATAAAGCCAAGTTAACAAGAAACCCTAAAGTGGAAAGACAATTTTTTGAAGGATTAACGTTTGGAACCTAAGAACATAAGGCGGAAATAAATTTTTATAATTCCTTTGCCAATGTTATTTGGTAAAAGGGAGAATTTGAAAAAACGGCAAAAAAAAAAAAAAAAATCAATCATGGTCTTTTTTTTTTTTATTAAAAAAATAAGTTTTTTTAAACAATAAAATTATTTTATTTTTTTTCAAAAAAAAGATAAAAAAATTATAATGAAAAAAGTACCTCAACATGATGAAGAAAAAAAAACTGAAGCTATTTTCTTATCTAAAAAGTTTATTTTTTTCCTAAAAAAAGAGGCTATTTGTTCAAAATGGTTTTTTTTAAAGCCATTTCTCAAAATTCCTTGTGTTATTTTAACTGGCTGATTAATTTTTTAATTGTTTATTGAAAAAAATCAATTGTCTGATGAATGATTGGGAAGCCCTTATATCTTACTTATTGTAAATTTTTAACGTTAGCAATTATAAATTAAACTGTCAAAAATTAAAAAAATGTTTAGAACTTCAGTTCTTAACCGTTATAATAAAAAAACAAAAAAATTATTAAAGTGTAAAACTGTTAAGCTATCGTAAAAGAAAAAAATTATTAAAATATAAAACTTTTATAACTTTTAAACTTAAAATATGAGTTACAATTAAAGTAACTGATAAATAACGATTCTTTTAGTAAAATTTTACTTAATATAAAGCACGTGAATCTATTTTTTATAAAATTATAGGAGACAATATTAAGTCACAAAAATTTTACAAGTGTACGCTTGATATTAGAATTTCAAATTTAGATTTATAAAATACATTTTGGTATCTATTTTAAAGTTAGATTTAAATTTATCTTGTATGATTAATTCAAATTTAGTTAAGATTATCTTTTTGCTAGCTTAGATCTCTAACCATCTTAAGTAGTTTTTTTTACATAATTAAGTATTAAAAAATATAAAAAATACTTTCCTCTTTTTGAGTTTTTATTGTCCTTCTAAATTGATTTTTCATAATTATGTTCTATGTCTTGCTATCATACTTTTCATCTTTACGTTTTATTTTTTGTTTAAAATCCACCCATTCTCTCCTTTCTTTAATCCTACATCATCCTCGTTCTCTCACTCTTTGACCCTAAGGGTCGGTTTGATAAATGAATTTGAATTAGTGATTTGATTTAAATTAAGATTTGAGTTAGTAATTTGAATTGTTATCTGAATTAACATTTGGATGTACATTGAAGTTTTAATTTGAGTATGGAATAAAATTAAAATTTGTGTTTGGAGAGGTAGTGAAAAATAGTTTTCAATTTATCAACAAATCTAATAAAATCTTAATGTTAATAATCCTAAAAAATATACAATATAGATCTTAATTTATTTATCTCTTCATTGGTAAGACAATAAAAAAAAATCATCTCAATTGAATAACAAATGAATAAGTCATGATTTTTTTCCTCAAATATAAGAGAGAGAATTTTATTTTTTACTATAGCAGAGATATTCAATTATCAAAGTTTAAGGAGAGTCAAAACTTTGAAAACTTGGATTATTGATACTAAAAGAATTTAGATTTTAAGAGAAACAAACATGTATTCAAACGATTCTTAATGCTTGAATCCAAATTTGAGTCCAAAAAGTTCTCAAAACAAACGGGCCCTAAATTTAGTCCCAACACCAATCTTATCCTCACACTTCAACCCTAAACCTAGTCCCAACGCCGATCTTACTGACACACTAGTCCAAATCTGATCCTTACCCCAGTTTCGATCTTGATCCTACTCAACATTGATCCTTTAGAACTAGAGGTTATATCAAAGGCCTTCACCGATGTTTTACCATAATGTTATGATCAATTGTGCTACATGTGTCACTCGTGGCTTATAAATTGTACAAGAAATATATACTTTCACATATTTTGATTAAAATAACACCATAAAAAGATAATTTTAAATATTAGCAGTTTCATTTGAACTAGTTCCATATTAAAAAAAAAGATTAAGCATTTGCTTAATAAAACATAAAAAATCTTTTAAAAATGAATAAAAAAGGATTAAGGGGGAGAATGGGGGGTCTGGTCAATGAGTTTAGACAAAGAAATAAATCGAACTAGTTAGGACCAAAGTGTGATTTTGAGGTGGGAAAGAAGACATGAAATGAGGGGCTTTACATAAGAAGGGCATATTATGTGACTAGTCTGCATCATTTCAAGCTAAAGAATTTGGTTTGTCCCAAATTGTTGGAATGCACACTTACATGAAGGGTATATAGTTGAAAATACGGTATGGCCTAACCGACGAAAGAAAATGTTATTTTGGTATGTTTGAACATTTTTTATTTGAACCATAATGGATTATGTTAGTTTGAATTAGTACTTGAACAAAAAATGTATGTTTATGTCATAACTTGCCTTTTTCAGGCTGTGATAAACATTTTTCTTATTTACATATTTGCAAAAAATTAGGAAATTTTTTTTTTCACATACAGATTTTAACATCTTTTGAAACACAAATATATACATATATTTACATAACACACTTTTTCTTACAATACTGTTTGCCAAATACTCTCGAGAGAGGTTTTGTCTTACTTAACTATGTTTCGGTCTTTATACAACACGTTTCAAAGTAACATAAAATATATTACAGCGGAAACAAAACTATGGTGGTATCCATACTCCTTTTGCACACTACTCATCCCTCCGCCAGCTCATCAATGAAATTATTCTGATCTTCTTGTGGGAATACATACAGCATGAAATACTTAGTGAGCTTACGCCCAATAAGTCTCAATACAGCCTACATGCATATTCAATAAAATGCATGATTCGATTATGCTTTCTTATGAATATTCTTTATTCTTTTCATGTCTTATCTTTAACTTGACCCAAGTGTTCGTACTATTGCACACATAGGTCTACGTGACACCGAGACCATACCATATCCTTAAACTCCTCTTGAGTCAGGAGTCGGTATGACACAATTCTTAATTCTGGTAATATATTTACCAGTCTAATTATTATGGTCATCATACCATGTATGAAGTTATAATCACATGTTATACATAAAGCATAAGTACTCTTGTATGGTATAGTACACACAAGTATGTACTTTATATATTCACGGGTACACATTAATATACATACGATATACAACATAATATACACCCAGTTATTTATTTTGTATACTCACAGGTACACACCAATATACTTATAGGTACTCATAGTATAGCATACACACAAGTATACACTTTGATATACACACAGGTATACATATACATATGTCATATTCTATACCTATAATTCCACACCATAGGTGGGATAGATACTTACTTGATTCAAGTGCTGCGCAAGTCAACCTCAATTCCCTCTTTCTTAGACTTCTAGGATCCTGTTAGCCTATTACAAAACTATCAGTCAAATTTCACTATTTCCTTTATGTCTCAAAACAAAATATTTGTTAGTTAATAAATCGAGTTGTATAACTACACGCAACTCTAATAATCTCGGTTTTCTTACTCCTATCTTATTCTACCCTATTGTCTCTAACGAAGGGCAAAAATATTTCTAATCATTCTTTTTTTCCTTTTGGAACGTTTCGGGTTACTAGGGCGAAAATGACGATTTTGCCCTCGATGGCCCTCCTTAATTTTTCGAGCCCGATTTCGCTATTTTAATGGAAATAATTGCGTACTAAATTTAAAATAATATCCTAGTAAGTCGGATCTCCTTATTTTACATCTATACGCTACTTTATTAAAACTTTGCAATTTTGTCCCTTAATTGAGAATTTTGATAATTTTACCCCTGGGACTAAAATTAACCTCTTTAAACTAAAATTTCCATTTTTCACAAGGATCATTTTTGCTCAAAGTACCATATCAAAAAATCCTTTTAAAAAATGATGTTTTTTCCCTTTTAATTTTTTTTTCAATTTTAACAATTTTTTGGAAAATTAATATCTCACAAATGGTAGAGATTTTCGATGAACTATCTGAGATACCTTAAAGTTTTGTTGAGATCTACAACTTTCGTGTTTTAACTTTTTCAAAATTCTCACTGCACATGGGTGTTTTTGGGCTTTTTTAAATCTACCGAGAAAAAACTTTTTCTTACAACTTAGTCCTTGGGCCATTTTTGCAAAAATCCATTTTAAAACTGCCTTCCGGCCACTTTATAGGCATATTCAACCTTTGCCTAAACTATTTTCATGCCCAATCACCATTTTTGCAAAATTAGCGTTAAAATTACAAAAATAATCTGTTTTGCATAAACTATCATTTTGTACATACAACCGTTAATTTCCACAATACCAACACGCCATAAATAATTTATTCATGGAATTTAATCAAAACTTTGCTCAAAAACTCACATGCTTTTGAAATAATAAAAATCAAAACAAAAACCACATAAACTTTAAGTTTAAGAATTTAAAACTTACCCAAATGAAAAATTTGTGCTTCTAGCCTTCCAAGGGCGCCTTTAAAACTTTTTTCCTAGGCATTTTTCATACAAAAACACCTTGAATCAATTTCTCCCTTGACCCAAGAAAAACCCTAAGAAAACTTGAAAAAAAGTTTAGGTTTTTTCCTCAATTTTCTAAAATCC
This sequence comes from Artocarpus heterophyllus, assembly GCA_025403435.1. Lineage (NCBI taxonomy): Eukaryota > Viridiplantae > Streptophyta > Magnoliopsida > Rosales > Moraceae > Artocarpus > Artocarpus heterophyllus. The sequence continues at coordinate 4,410,287 of CM046341.1, read as the reverse complement.
TTTGAAATTTGCTTCTTAAACTTAATTGGGCCAATTTTGCAAATATTTGGGTTGGAGAAAATTTTTGAAAGGAAGCTTCAATGGCTGCCATGGGTGAAGGGAAGAAGAAGTGAAAAATTGTTGGCTTATCTCACATTTATTTCATGCCTATTCCACTTGGTGACTAACCAAGTAACCAATTAGCTTACCCAAGGTGGCTTGGTGTGATTGGGCCACCTTTTATGGCATGGTGGCCCAAGGAAATTCTAATGGGTGTCCACTTAGAGGGCCTAAAAAATTTACACTGTATAATTTTTTACGACACAATATTTTTCTTACACTGTCATGGTAAAATCAGTACAAAACATATTATTAGACTGTATAAAATATTTTACTTGTCTTTGGTTTATTTTTGGAGGCCAAACATAATATTTTCTATATCTGTGTTTCCACCTAGCAATATACCTATACTGCATCGGGCCCCCTCTTGCACTGGTTTATGGTTTTAATGGACTCTATATCTTATTTATACCTTAATTACCCATCCATTTATATTACAATTTTACAATTAGTTGTGATATAAATTTTATTTTATGGATATTATTTACAAATTCTTGAGTATTTAAACTCAAAAAATCTATATTAACGATATCCAACATTGCATCATGTTCGCAGTGGAATTTTCAATTAATATTACTTATTTGTACATTATCATAATTTTTATAAAAATTACAATTTTTAAGAGTAAATTCTTTAATTAAACCTGATTAAATATTAGATTTTATTAATGAATTTCCTTGGTCATTACAGTTTGAACCAAAATTGTTAGTTGGAATTGAAATTCCAGCTTTAATTGATCACGTTTAATATCAATTATAATTAATGATGTACTAAATATAAGTTTAAGTTTCAACTTAAAACATACGTTTCAACCCGACAAAACCACGATGTTGGGTTGGAGCCCACCCATATTTTGCAATCTTCGAGAGACGCGGTCTTTTTTCTTTGGTAATTAGCCTTCGACCCTTAGCCGACATGTGAGAGGTTGTCCTCAATTTTACAAGTCCTAGACTTTATTTTCTTTGTCATTCATGAGTTAATTTTATGATCCCTTATTATTATTATTATTATTATTATTATATACGCATGAATTTGTTTGTTCTCATGGTCTGCTAGCCTTTGGTGCATTTGTGTTGAGAATGTGCCATGCTCAAATAGCCTGAACTTGGTGGATTGCCTTCTCACCCCCTTTTTGTGGTTAGGGGCTTTTTGAGATTCAGATTGCTTTTCCTAAATTTGAACTTGAAAAAACAAGCCTTTTTTTTTTTATTTTTAAGGGACTGGTGTCGAATAAATAGGATTTGCTTAACCTTGTTAATAAGATTAATTACTAGCAACCCTACTGGTTGGATTGGAACAAGACCGTGTTCATTCTTTTTTTTTTTTTCATTAGTAAAACGTTTGGTTCAATGATTTAAATGGTTCGAACTAAAGTTTTTTATTAACCACTGATTAGGCAAGAAAAGCAAATTTTGGTTTAAACCATTGATTTAACAACTTAAGCCATAAAAGGCTTTAAATCTGAAACGCATCTTCTTGTTTTCAATATTTTGAACCCATTCCCCTAAAAAAAATCATTTTGAATCTATTTTCTAAACTGCACATTTCAAACAAAAAAGAAAAATTCAAGCCATACATTTCAAATCAATGAACTAAGTGACCTTTATTTCCTATACCTTTATCATATACTATTTAATAACAACTATAGTAATAAATCATTTATTAATATAATACAAAGATTCAAAACTAACTTTATTATTTACATTTCAAAACTAACCTTATTATTTACATGTTTTATTTGATAAAGTCGTTGGAACTTATTAGTTCAATTGCTACAGTGTATATTTCCCACATGCTATATTGTAAAATAAAAAACTATTATAATATAAAGTTTTTACATACTATAATGTTTTAGTTTCAACTTATTAGTTTCAACTGTGTTAAACACATTAATAATTTCAAAATTTTTTGTTCAGCCTCTTGTTTGGCCTTTCAATAAAGTTCTCTCTTTTGAGGGGGAAAAATGGGGAAATAGTGTCGTTTTTCAGTAAATATGCCTATGTCGTTTTTCACAATCCACAGGAAAGTAATGGATTATCGTCCACGTTCTTTTTAACTCCTTCCAGTACCTACAACGTGGAAGAGTACTGAAAGTAAATTTATTTTTTTATTTCTATTTTCCCTATTTTTATGGATAAAATAAAATAATAAAATAGCACCAAAAAACTGAAAAAACACCTGCATAAAAAAATAAAAAAAAAAGCTGAAAAAACAATGTTATTGAAGTGGTAGTTTCAGTCGGAGACAGTTGAGAACAAAACCGAGGGCATTACCGGAAAAACACACCTAGAAACAGAAAAGCCTTTTAAAATATTTCTCAGGTAAGAACCCTACCGGTATAGCTTTATTGTTGATCGTTAGATCAAGTCAAACATTTTCTGTAGATCTAACGGTTGAAAGATATGTACGCACCGGATAAATTCCCTTTCCTTTTAACCGCCGAGTCCGCCGATTCAATCTCTCTTCTCTTCCATTTCTATACTCCCACTTCCATTTTGTTCCATTTCCACGATCAATCAATTCAATTCCGATTCCAATTGCGTTTCCGATCGCTTTGGATCAAACGGGAATTCGAATTCCGGTCGATTGAGCCGATCAGTCTCGGAGAATAACAATGCGTGGGCACGATTGGATCAACGCCTGCCTTCCCGACGAGCTGATCGTCGAGATCCTGCGGCGGCTCGACTCCAAGCCGAGCCGCGACGCCTGCTCGCTCGTCTGCAAGCGGTGGCTCGCCCTCGAGCGGCTCAGGCGCTCCACCCTCCGAATCGGCGCCACCGGTAGCTGCCCCGACCTCTTCGTCGACCTCCTCGCTCGCCGATTCCCCAATGTCCGCAACGTCCACGTTGACGAGCGATTGAGTATGTCGCTCCCGGTTCAGCTCGTAAGCTTTCGATCGCTGTTCCATTTTGTGCTTAATTTTCGATTTTAGTTTCAATCAGAGTGTTTTTTTTTTAATTTAATTTAATTTTTTGATTAGTTTTCATTTAGGTTTTGAATCGCGATGCAAATAATTGTGGATTAAGCTTCAAGTATCGTTTTTGTTTTTTGTAGTTTTAGGAATTTGCTTAGTTTTCGCTTGCGGTTCGGTACGTAAATCACCAAATTGTGCTTTTGAATCGTAATGCGAACTGTTCCTGATTGTGCATTAAGTTTCAAGCATCGTTTTTTTCCCCTGGAAAATTCATGTTGTTCTAGTTCTTTGATTGGGTTGAGTTTTTGTTTCAGTTCGTCAGTCACCAAAGTGAGCTTTAAATCGCAAATCGACTTTGTCAAGCAGTTTCTTTCGGAAAATTTTTTTTTTTGGAAAATTCAATTTAATTTATTGCTTGTGTAAATTAAAGAAAAAAGAATCCGGAGAGAAAATTGTGTATGTGTGTGTGTGTTTTTGGGGGGTATACGGAGGAGGTCATTGATGTTTATTTGAGACGTTACATTCATTTGGGTGTAGGGAAGAAGGGGTGGCAATAGCAATAATACAGTTTCCTCTCTCAATCTATGTTCCTTTGAGAAAAATGGGTCTGAAGAAGCTGGTTTAGAGTCACATAGTTTGTCTGATGCTGGATTGAGTGCAGTAGGCAAATGCTTTCCGAAGCTTGAGAAGCTGAGCTTAATCTGGTGCTCTAACGTTTCAAGCACTGGCTTAATTTCGCTCGCGGAAAATTGCACTTTTTTAAAGTCTTTGGACTTACAGGTGGGTTTTTGGTAGCTAAACAGAGTAAAGTATTTTGTGTTTAACTTAATTTGGCAATGTTTTTGAAAGATGTGCTCTTTTGGATTTTTCCCCCCCTTCAAGGGCTGCTATGTTGGAGATCAGGGTGTAGCTGCTATTGGGCGGTCCTGTAAAGAGCTTGAAGATTTAAATTTGCGATTTTGCGAGGGCTTGACTGACATGGGTTTGGTTGAATTGGCCATCGGTTGTGCAAAATCATTGAAATCTCTTGGTATAGCAGCTTGTGCAAAGATAACTGATGTCTCATTGGAGGCAGTTGGGTTGCACTGCAAATCTCTCGAGATACTGTCGTTGGATTCAGAGTTCATGCACAACAAAGGGGTCCTTGCAGTCGCCCAGGGATGCCCCTCTCTGAGAGTACTGAAGCTACAATGTATCAATGTTACCGATGAGGCTCTGAAAGCTGTTGGCAGATTGTGTTTGTCTCTAGAGTTATTGGCTCTGTACAGTTTCCAGAGATTTACGGATAAGTTAGTGCTGCCTATGATCTTATTCTCCCAGTCTTTCTTTGTTCTCTCTTTCCTCATTTGCTGCTCTTTTCATTTTTGTATCTACATTAAATTTCTGTGAATGTAAATGTAAATACACATTTTCATTGAAAGTGCTGTCTCGTTGTCTCTAAATTGATGCTGCACACAATTTTTCTTTTTCTTTTTTAACAATTGCACAGGTTAGCATGTTCAGTAAGTAACTTGTTCCTTAATTTCATCCTGTTTCTAACACTCAGGGGCCTACGTGCCATCGGGAATGGATGTAAGAAGTTAAAAGATCTTACTCTAAGTGACTGCTATTTCCTAAGTGACAAGGGTTTGGAAGCAATTGCCGCTGGTTGCAAGGAACTAACACGTCTCGAAGTTAATGGGTGCCACAACATTGGAACTCTAGGGCTGGAATTCATTGGGAAGTCTTGCCCGTATGTTTCTCTCTTAGCTTGACTTAAAATTGGTATTATAGGAGGTAATAATATTGACGAATGGATGGAATTTACGTTTAAGTTACATGTACTTCTAGTCTGTGCAAGAATTTTGTTGAGAGCCACATGATTTTACTACTATGTTTTCATGAGGCACATTACAACACAGAGTTTCACGAGGCATGTGCACTATAGTTATGCCCACACGAGGTCGAATTTTGTTTGGTCACTATGTATTTTCAGCTTGATTCAAGAAATAAGAGTCTTCAACCACATATTGAGCCAAATAGTTGGTTTAGCTTTTCAATAAATTTTTGATAAAATTCGAGATTAGATCAATTCGGTCAATCATTCTGCAACATTTTATAGCTAGGCGATCGAACATTCTGCTCAATTTGGATGACTGGAATAGACTTGTTGTTCCTCCTATTTGTCGGCTTCGTTTGGGAAGCTTGTTAAAAAAACAAGTTAGAGTTTGTATAGTGTAAAGCTCTCATATGCTATAGTGAAATGCAAAAGTTTGCTACAGTGTAAAGCTCTCATATATTTTCAAGTTCTAACTTCAAGTTTTAACTGATTTCCCAAACATACTCGTTGTATCTAGTAACTTGATTGCATTATAGTGGGTAACATTCGGTCTGTCAATAGTCTTTTGTTAATAAAAACATAATGGACACATGCAGGCGCCTTACTGAATTGGCATTGTTATACTGCCAAAGAATAGGCAACCAAGCACTTCTTGAGATCGGAAGAGGTTGTAAGTTTTTACAATCCCTTGAGTTGGTGGATTGCTCAAGTATTGGTGACGAAGCAATTTGTAGTATAGCTAAAGGCTGCAGGAACTTGAAGAAACTTCATATCCGTCGATGTTACGAGGTTGATGCTCTCTCTCTCTCTATCTCTCTCTCTTTATCTCTCACATCACTGGATAATATTTCTCCTTCAAATATTAAAAAAAACATAGTGTTGTTGTGAGACAATGTTTTCACGTTGCACAAGACTTGAGAATGTTGAGTACCCAATAATTAAGCACTAGTAGTTTAACGTAAACTCTCCGATGTGCTGGAAAATGCTTCATTTCTTTAGTATTTCTCTGTTTTGGATTGTTTTTGACATAGCGTATATCCTTTCTTTTGTTTATAGATTGGAAACAAGGGAATTGTGGCCGTTGGAGAGAACTGCAAGTTACTGACAGATCTAAGCCTCCGATTTTGTGATCGGTGAAGTCCTTTTTTCAATTTTCATAATTTAAAGGATACAAGCTATCACGTTTACATTCTTTGTTTCTTTGTGACAGACTGAAATTGTATACCACTTGTAGTCCTGCCTAACTTATATTCTGATTACTAGGGTGGGAGACGAGGCACTTGTTGCCATTGGCGAGTGTAGCTCCCTACAACATCTAAATGTCAGTGGTTGTCATCAGATTGGGGATGCTGGAATAATAGCCATTGCAAGAGGCTGTCCTCAACTTACTTACCTAGACATAAGTGTTCTCCAGGTGCGCTCTGACTTTCTTTCTCGCTCTATCGTCCTCTCTCTCTCTCTACACTGCAACTCCACATCTAGAAAACATGTGTGTGCTTATAAATTTAACAGCTGCCCTCGTACTTTCTCATTCTTAGTTGCCATGTAAACTATTTAATATGATTTAGAACATCTCAGCACATCTTTACTATAGACATATCCTTCAAGTTACAAATATCAATTCTTAACAATTTATTAGATGGGTTCTTGTGAAACCTGATCAATTTCTTTTTAAACATTGTTAGCATCTGCATACTCCTTTTTGCACCTTTTTCGCATGCATGCAACTATCATATTGAGCAGGTATAAATGCATGTTTGTTAAGCAATTTGTTTCAACTTCAGAAGAAGTAACGAGTTCATTTCCACCAACGTAACAAATTTTTTATTTCTTTCTTGGGCAGAATTTGGGTGATATGGCAATAGCTGAACTAGGAGAAGGCTGTCCAAATCTGAGGGACATAGTGCTGTCACACTGCCGTCAAATAACAGACGTTGGTATATCCCATCTCGTCAGAAACTGCCCTTTGCTTGAATCTTGTCATGTGGTGTATTGCCCTGGTGTAACGTCGGCCGGAGTTGCCACGTTGGTTTCCAGCTGTCCAAACATAAAGAAGTTGCTGGTTGAGGAGCGGAAGGTTAGCCAGAGAACCAAAAGGAGGGCAGGCTCTATTATCTCCTACCTCTGCGTGGACCTTTAGTTCTGCTGCACATGCCTCTTGAATTTGCTGCTGTTCTAAGCCCGAACACTCAGGAACTCGAGTTTTCTGTTTATTTTTGTTGTATTTTGCCTTTCCTGGTTCACTCAAGTTTGTCAGTCCCCGGCAGAGGTCTTCAGTTATTTTGAAGTTCTTGTAGTAAAATATAGATCAAGTGTAGTAAATGTTGTTGTAATGTCATGAAGTTATAGAATCTGGTGCTGGAATGCAAAGAAAAAGGCTTCCGAAACGAAAACTAGAAAATACACAAGGGCATATATGCTTGCATATGTATTTACTGCAAAGAAATTTGGCAAGCACAATTATTTATTCAAACCTTTGAAACAAAAGGTCAGACACATTCAGGGGTGGAAATGCTAAGGTGGGAGTGGTCTTTTATCTCCCTTTATCTCCACCAACAGGGAACAAATTTTGGTCGTTGGATTTAGAAAGTAGTGGTTGCTACAGTGCTGTCCGTGGAGACGAGTGTATTCTATCCGATATTTTTCTCGAGGAAAATGTAATCTCTTTCCATTTCTTTCTTTTCCGAAAACTCTCAAATAGTTTAGGCCATTTTAATTTGAAGTTATCAATCGAGTCTTATAACAAATTTGGTATACATGTACGATAATAAAAGTAAGATTTTAGTGCATCTATAATTTTCGAAAAAGGGCAGGATGCAACAGGGTTTTTTTTTTTGGCTAAGAAATGTAATAAGGGATTTAAATTGCTCTTTCGGAGGGCGCACAATAGATGAAGAAGGAGAGAAATCTTTTGTGAAGAAAAAAGAGAGACAAAGACAGGGAAGGAAGAACCGTGGAAACAATAAAACGTTTGTTGTGCGCAAAGCTAAAGGAAAGGCACAAGACCATATCACTTGATCCATCTTACGAGGTCACTAATGTTGGGATTTACGAAACAAATTCCCCGGGCAATCAGATTAATGGAGCAAAAAAAGTGAAAGAGAACGCGTAATATTTAGCATGGTTTACCAAATTTAGATTACGTCCACAGGCTGCTGTAGATTTTGTTAAAGGAGAAATATATGTGTTTACATCACTTAAAACCTCACAAGCTCGCAAACCTATAACACAATTATATCCAAGAAAATTGCTCTCAATTTTCTCTCAGGCTTTCTATGTAAAGCTTATTGTTTTCTCTCAAGGATAAGATAGTGAGAATGAATAGAATTGCTAGTATTTATAGCCATAAACCCCTCCTCCTTTCACCTAATTTCACTTAAAAATGTCAAATAAATTGGGTTAATTAAATACCACCATTTTTAACTACTTTGTTCAAATGTTGTAGACAACCACAATTTAAGTAGAGATGCAACAATGGGCTGGGGCCGTGAGCCTGCCTGAGCCCGTCCTGCTACAGTGATGGGCAGGGCCGGCACGACCCGGCATTGTTCACAGCCTGACACAGCCCATAAATACTTGTGGGCGGGGCTGGGCCAATATATGTTGGCCCATAGGCCGACCCGGCATGGCATATGGAAAATCATGAGCCGGGTTGGGCTGGGCTGGGCCAAGGCCGGGCCGGGCTGGCCCGTCTAGGCCTACAATGGGCCGGCCCATCTTGGCTTAATTTTATATAAATATATATATATATATATATATTTAGATATATTTTTTCATGTTCATTCACGGGTGAACATGGCTGAGTATGACCTTTTCCTGTAAGTCATGTATTATCACATCAAAAGACTATACATTTAATATATATATTATTTAATACATATAAGAATTAAATATTATATAATATATATACATGTCATATTCACCCGTGAATGAATATGGCATTAGATTTTCCCAATGCAATCACATCAAAATATGTCTGGCAAGTTCTTTTTCTTTTCTTTTCATTTCTTTTTTTTTTTTATTTTTTTCCTTGTAGGCATGCTTTGCTTTTGAGAAGTAAAGTTGAGAATCAAATGCTGAATCTGTAAGTTATGTATTATCACATCAAAATACTATACATTTAATATATACATTATTTAATACATGTAAGAATTAAATATTATATAATATATATACATGTCATATTCATCCGTGAGTGAACATAGCATTAGATCCCCCATGCACATCACATTGCAATAGGCCTGACAAGCTCTTTTTCTTTTCTTTGCATTTTTTTAATTTTTTTCTTGTAAGCATTGTTAGTATGTATAGAACTTAATTATTACCTTGATGCAGTTGCCCCTACGCAGAGGTTATACGCGGATCGAGTCTATAGGGGTAGTTTAGGTTTTTTACATAAGACATGCCTTGCTTTGGAGAAGCAAAGCTAAGAATCGGATATTGAGTCTATAGGTCATGTATTATCACATCAAAATACTATACATTTAATATATATATATTATTTGATACATATAAGAATTAAATATTATATAATTTATGCATGCCATATTCACTCGTGAGTGAACATGGCATTAGATTCCCCTATGCAATTATAAAGGGGCAGGCCTAACATAGAGGCTCAGAAGGAAGGCCTGCAATGTGCAAAGCTAAGACGTTAAGTCTTTAGCGAATTGTCTAATCAAGTTACACTTGAAAGAAAAAAATAGAAAAAAGATTTAAAAAATAAAAAAATAAACTTTTTTACCTATAAATAAACGTAGAACATTCACATAGATACTCATTCAACAAACTTCTAAGATCTTATGTATTGTCTTGTTTTTTAGATTACTTAGAGTTCTTTAGAAAGGAAAAAAAACTTGAGGGTATAATTTATTTCATTTGTTGTTCATTAATTTTGTATTGTTATAAGTTAATTTTATTGTGTAATTATTTTATTTAATTTTTATGTTACGTTAATTTATTGTTATTTTTTATTGAAGCTATGGCATCATCACATAGAGGGAGAGCCAATATTTCACATTTAGTGATCAAAGAAGAAGAACAATTTAATGATCCACTTGAAGAAATTGGAGTTGACTTGCTATCTCAAGTTGATGGCTCCTTTGAAGTCACTCATAAGGGCAAAAGGAAAATTCAACGAACTTCACCAGTTTGAAATTACTTTGATCTCGTAACACGTACAAACGATCATGGTGTAACAGAAGAGCGCGTAATTTGTAAAGTATGCAAATAAGACTACACAGGTAAATCCTCTTCTAGCACTGGTCACTTAGAGAAGCATCGCAAAAAATGCGAAGCTAAGCATGGTGTAGGTGGTGTTGATTGTCGTCAACAAACACTTCAATTTAGCCCTGATGGTAGTGTCACCAATTGGTCATATGACCAACAAAAAGCTAAAGAATGGCATGCTAGATATTTGGTTAGTGCTCAACAACCAATTAGTTTTGCTGATGATCCAGCCTTTGAGGAGTACGTTCAAAATGCTTATAATCCACAATAGGCGTGTTTCAAGAACTACCACAAGAGCTAACACCATGAAAGTTTTTCATTCAATGAGGGAAAAGTTGGTAACTGAATTTAATTCATTCACTGCATCTGTTGCATGCACATCTGATTTGTAGGAAGGTCGTACCAAAACTAGTTATATCTGTGTAACTGTACATTATGTGGATAAAGATTGGTCTTTTCAAAAAAAATTAATTGCTTTTCGACCAATGCCTTATCCGCATGATGCCAAGGCCCTTCATGATGTCATCATGGAAGTTTTTGATTTTTATGGCATTAAAGAAAAGGTTTTGAGCATCACATTTGATAATGCATCTGCTAATACTGCTGCTATTAACCTTTTCAAAACAACATTGAGACCACAACACGGCAAAACACTTTTTCACCAAAGATGTGCTTGTCATATTATTAACTTGTGTGTTCAAGATGGCATGAAATTTTTTCAAGGTTATTTGGAAAATATTTGAATGGCCTTGGGTTACATAGCAAGTTCTGGCTCTCGAAATTGAAAAGTTTGCTAAGCTTTGCAAGAGAGCAAGCATGAAACCCAAAAAACTTTCAACTGACATAGGACACCGGTGGAATTCAACATATTTGATGCTGAATACATGCCTACCATACAAAGAGGTCATAACCGCGTATTACAACTTGAAGAATCCAACTGAGTTGCTTCAAGAATTTGATTGGCAACTTGCTTCATGCTTTTACAATTTTTTAAAGGTTTTTTATGAAGCCACTCTCCAACTCTCAGGTGTGTACTATCCCACCTCTCCTCATGCATTACATAAGTTGTACGACATTGCTGCAACGTTCGATATGCATAGAGATTTTGATATGTTTAGAGAATCTGTTGAGTTCATGGAACAAAAATTCAAAAACTATTGGGAGCGTGTTCCACCTTTGTATTACATAGCCGTTGTATTGGATCCGAGAGTTAAATTAACTGGTGTTGAATATTTGCTTAAGGGTATAGGGGAAAAATTAATGGTACATTTTGACATCATAACCATTTAAAATGTGCAAGAAAAAGTTAACAACATATTTACTGCATATAATGAAAAATATGGAGGAGGCCAAACAATATCCCCTGCACCTTTAGCAAATACTACATCTGTACCACATGGTTCTTCATGGGCAAGTATGATTAGCTACACCGGATTTGGTTTCGGTGCATCGTCTACATCTTCGACACGCAGTGAGTTGAAAAACTATCTAGAAACAAATTTTGCGGCATTCATTTTCAACGAGCAAGGTGGTGGTGGTCATGATTTTAATAAGTTTGATCTTCTGTCATTTTAGAGATCACAGTCAAGAACTTTTCCCGTGCTCTCTAAAATGGCTTGTGATATATTAACAATACCAGTATCCGCAGTTGCAAGTGAACAAGTATTTAGTTGTAGTGGTAGAGTACTTGATGAACGGCGTGCACGTATGAGTGACGATATTCTAGAAGCAGTAATATGCGTCAAAGATTGGGAGGATGCTTGCAGAAGAAGCCAAGAAGTTCAAGATGATTAGGTTGATGACTTTAAAAATTTGGACATTTCTGATACTCAAATAAAATATCCTTGGAAAGGTTTTGTCCCACTGGGTTTTCCTTGGAAAGGTTTTTAACGAGGCAATCGTAAATAAAATATCTTTTTTTATATTTCCCTTAACTATTCAAACTATTATATTTGTTAACTTGTTTAAAAATTAAAAAAATTAAAAATTACATGCTTAGATGGGCTGGCCCATTTAAACCCATGATGGGCCAAGATGGGCCGGCCCATTTACGGCCCACGGCACGGCCTATGGTATGACCCATAAAAAATTGGCCCGCGGGCCGGGCCGGGCCAAGTTATTTTTAATATGGGCCGGCCCGCGGCCCATGTGGGCCTAGGGAGAATGGGCCGGGCCGGGCCGGGTTGTTCTTGCAACACTAAATTTAAGACTTGCTTTCTTGCTTGACAATCTAGAACGGTGGGCTGCTTACCATTCAACAACTAAGTGAGATTGATTAGAATAATTCAAGAACCAGCCATAAGGGAGACAACCCATACTGGTGTCACGACATTGAGTTGATGGTCGCGACTTAACACGCTCGTCTCAGGATCATGTAGGCGTCACGTGTTAGATAGTATAATTTACCATTTTGGCGAAGAAATTATTACCTTCTATCCACGTTAAGAAGAAAAATTCACTTAAAGAATAATCATGGGCAAGCATGCAAAACTACCTGGAAAATAGATTGTTTTGGAGATATTCAATAGGTGGTATCTAATTTACCATCATGGTATTAATCACAATATCAAGATAGTCCAATGGACCATGTTAAGGATACTATTGCCAAAAATTAGAGAGAATAAAGAGGAGACTAAGGAGTTATTGAAATCATCCAATCTTTTTCATTTAAAGCAATGATTTAGTAAATATAGATCTTATTAACGGTCGAACCACTATAATTGTGTTCTCTATGTCTCATTTTTATTATTTTTCACAATCACATTGAGTTATATTTATTTATTTATTAATTATTAGCCACACTTTTTATCGTTCTTACTTTTAAGCATACTATACATTCTTTCTTTCACCATAGAATTCCAACAAAAGTTCCAAAGCTTTTCCCTTGTATAATTTTTTCAAGTGTGACAGCCATAAAAGTTATGGTTGTGACTAAAGAATGATCGATTATAGCAAAAATATACATTTGTTTTGAAGATAACTTTTTATATTTGACAATTGAATTGATTTTAAAGTTCCTTTGATGAGCTTTCTCAAAAAAAAAAAAAGGGAGAAATCCTTTGGTGAAAAATTTATAAAATTTCTCTTCATTCACTCCAAATTAAATTGGGTTCCATAATTTTTTTTTTTTCAAGTATAAAATAAATTGAGTTATTTTAGTCCAAGGGAAAAGAAGAAGACTTCCTTCAACAAAAAAAAAAAAAAAGAAAAGAAAAGAAAAGAAAAGAAAAACAAAAAAAACAAAAAAAAGATAACGCTGTCGTTTGAGCACTAAACGCCAAGAGTCAAAACGGTGCGTATAGAGCTTTTTCTTACCCAAGAAGTGAAGCATTCTCTCTTCCGTGAGAGTTCTCTTCCAAACCCGGGAGTTGCAGAGAGAGAGAGAGAGAGAGAGACATGCCTGGTGGTGGTGGTTGCAGCATCAGAGCCATTTGGATTCTCAACAACCTCGATTCCATCGTCTTCTCCAGGTCTTCCTCACTTTCCCTCGCTTAATTTCTCTTTCCTCGTTCGTTCGCGTTTCAATTCTCGATCTTTTCTGCTACGCTCTAATTTCTCCGATTCTCAATCTTTTCAATCTCGGAAGTTTCTTTCTTGTGATTCAATCGATTCATGTCATTAAAATCAAGTGATTTTGAAAATATTTTAACCTTTTTTTTTAATGATGTAATAATAATGGAGTTTTTGAGATTGAATTTTCGATTTGTGTATTCATTTTAGGCGGTTTCGGGTGGTGGAGAAGCGGTGGCGAGCGGCTTGCGACGGCGAGAACGAGAATTCCGCTGCCGAGGATAGTCTTAAGTACACTGTTTTCCCCTTACTCCCCACTGATTCAGAGCTCGTCTCTGCATTCGCTGAGCGAAAACGAAGGTATAATTCTTTTCGGATTAGTGAAATCTTGAATTGAATTCTAAATCAACTCATGAATTAACAATAATGTCGTACTATAAATCTACAAATGGTCTGAAGTTGTTTTTCAGGTCATATATGCTATTCTAGCCATTTCTTGTCATTTAAGTACGGGTGAACTAGACAAATAACGTAATCTTGACTATATATTTTACTAGGCACGTTGAAATATAGCAAAAGGCTTAGAATATTTTGCAAATAGTAAGAAATAAAATCAATGTGTAGTTCCCACGTAATTTTGTAGCATAAAAGTTGAAAGTCTTTTAATAATTACTACTTAGTTTTTCTATTGCTAAATGATTTAAAAAAAAAATTGTTATATTTCAATTCTAGTCTTATACACATGCCATGTAGTGTAATTTTTACTTATGTGTATGTGTTTGAGTATTGGATTATGGTCATAATTCCTTTTCACTTTTGTTAATACTAAAAGAAATTCTGAATTATTTATTTGGTTATTAATTTTAATCCTTGTAGAGAGGGGTCTGCTCGTGGATTTGGCATACGTGTAAGTCAGTCTGCTAAAGGATCAGATTCATGGGTTGATGATCCAATTACGCGGCACATTATAGGTCTTTACATAAACAAAGAAGAAGATGGGGATAATAACCTTCTATGGCCTTTAATCTTGCATATGAAGGGCCAATATTCCGTCCTTGTATTGCCTTTGGTTGAGCCTAGACACTTGAAGGCATATGCATGCTTATGCAAGAGATCTGATTGTGGAAATGCTGTGGGCGTGGATGACAGTTTATCTTCCCTGCTGCTTGATCTACTCTCCATCACAGGGTAGGGTAAGTTGCAATTTTCTTAGCAAAAGACTAATTTTATAAGTTCACCAAGCTTTGGTCATAGTATGGCTATGCCCGCCAACGTTTGAAATGTGACCTGCGCACGCCCTAAATCATGGGAAGGGTTAAAAAAGTATTTTGAGTTAAAGTTAAAAATCCTAATTTATTGGAGAAATTTATCATAAGGCACAAATTGATCCTAAAAAGATACAAAGGAATTTGTTTCAACGGATTCTCAAAGGTTGGGGCCGTAGTGAAGCTAGACCAAAGTTCAGGAGGATTTATAAGGCATCTTGAACAAAAGGAGTCTCACCTTAAATTTTGGTGAAACTATTTTATTACATCAAATGATTTGCATGGTCAAAGATGTTTAGTACTTAGTAGTTTCTTGTTCTTGCTTTATAGGGCATTTATGGTGGCGCATGCAATTGGCGACATAATCAGTGGTGATGGGGTAGAACCTGAGGTGGTTGTAAGTGCAGCTCCATCTGTAGGAGGATTGTTGGATTCTCTAACCGGGAGTATAGGAATAACAGGAATCTCCTCAAGGGCAAAACCTGTAGCTGCACCAATTGCATCTGCAAATCCTTCTGGCGCTGCTGTGGTGGGAAATGTAGCGTCTGATGCTCCCAGGATTGGTGCGAGGCCTTTGGATAAAGATGCACTTCGAACTTTCATAACAAGCGCAATGCCCTTTGGTTGGTACCTTTTGTTATGGTATTTCTCATCACGTTGTTTCTTGTTGCCATCACTTATATAGTTTTGGGGGATTGTCTTGCATTCCCTATTTCTACTTAGCTTCTCATATGATTGTATGAATGTCTATGAAAAATGTAGGTACACCTCTGGATTTGAGCTATTCAAATATTTTCTCCATGAAGGTTAATGGATTTTCTGCATCGGATATGCCTCCTTCAGACCTAAAGCAACCGGCATGGAAGCCATACCTTTACAAAGGAAAGCAGAGAGTGTTATTTACTATTCATGAGATTGTCCATGCTGCCATGTATGACCGAGATGAAATTCCGGATAGTTTATCCATTTCTGGTCAAATAAACTGTCGAGCAGAGTTAGAAGGATTGTCTGATATATCATTCCCCTTGACAGGGTTGAACACAAATCGCATTGAAGTTTTATCTTTTCATCCTTGTGCTCAGGTTCCAGAAAATGGTATGGATAAGCATTCTGTGATGTTTTCTCCACCTTTAGGTAATTTTGTTTTACTGCGTTATCAAGCAACATGTGGACTTGGACCTCCAGTCCAGGGATTTTACCAATTGTCAATGGTTTCTGAAGACAAAGGTGCATTTTTGTTCAAATTGCGGTTGATGGAGGGTTATAAGTCACCCCTTACAATGGAGTTCTGTACCGTGACAATGCCCTTTCCTAGGAGAAGAATTGTGTCCTTTGATGGGACTCCTTCAATTGGAACAGTTTCAACTACAGAGCATTCAGTTGAATGGAAAATTGTAACTGGTGGACGGGGCCTTAGCGGGAAAAGCACTGAGGCAACCTTCCCTGGAACAGTGCGTTTTGCTCCGTGGCAAATTCAAAGATTGCCTTCTTCTAGTGTAGCCTCTAGAAGCATAGCTGATGAAGATAGTGATATGGAGACTGACGGTCCTAATAATGTGATAAATATAGATGAATGCTTAATGGAGAAAATGAACAAGGCTCTTCCTGCAGTTGATTTGGAAGAGCCATTTTGCTGGCAAGCATATAATTATGCAAAGGTATTTTAAACATTTAGTGAGTTTCTTGTATCTGAAACCAGTGTTTGTCTGGCAGCTTTTACTTTACCTGAAATAGCTTTACTGATCACATGCATTTTACACTTGATTATAGGTATCATTCAGAATTGTTGGCTCGCCGCTATCTGGATTATCAATTGACCCGAAATCTGTAAGTTAGCTGTCTAGTTATTCTGTCGTCTCTTTCTCCTCTATAATGAAGAGCTGATGGTGAGATTTATGAGTAAGGCTTGTGTGTGCAATCCGTTGTTTGCTGGCTCTTAGGGTCCGTTTGGTAAATGGATTCAAAGTAGTAATTTGATTTGAGTTGTGTGATTTGAATTGTTATCCGAATTGACGTTTGGATGTGTATTTAAATTTTAATCTGAGTGTGGAATAAAATTAGAATTTGTGTTTGGAGAGGTAGTAAAAATAGTTTTTGATTTTTTTACAAATCTAATAAAATCTTAATGTTAACGATCCTAAAAAGTATGCAATATGGATCTTAATTT
Organism: Artocarpus heterophyllus; assembly: GCA_025403435.1. Taxonomy (NCBI): domain Eukaryota; kingdom Viridiplantae; phylum Streptophyta; class Magnoliopsida; order Rosales; family Moraceae; genus Artocarpus; species Artocarpus heterophyllus. The sequence continues at coordinate 4,393,284 of CM046341.1, read as the reverse complement.
ATTCCTCTCTTCACTAGAAACACAATAAAAAAAAGAATTATTTCAATTGGATATTAACTGAAGAAGTTATGATTTTTTTCCTCAAATGTAGAAAAGAGAATTTTAGCTTTTATTGTAGCAAAGATATCCTAGTATTAAGAGTTTAGGGGGGAATCAGAACTCAGAAAACTTGGATTCTTGATACTTATTTGATTTGGATTTTAGGGAAAACAAATACGTATCCAAAATATTCTTAATACTTGAATTCAAATTTAAGTCCATTGGGTTCAAAGAATATCTAAAACAAACATGTAGTTAATAATTTTTTGTTTTATATGCAGGTTAGCATTTATCCTGCTGTTAAAGCACCCGTGGAACACTCAACTCAAGTATGTCTTCTTCCAGGACCCAATATTTCAAGATTGATTCTAGTTTTTAATTTCTCTCTAGAGTCATAGGCATTGTTGAGCGGTTGAAGTTGATGCATATGATCCATTCAGTTTCTTATTTGCTGATAGGGAATTGTTAACTTGTGATTTGCATCTGCTAAAGATTTTGTCAATGCCCCGTCACCTGCCATCAACCTGTTCTTGCCATCGTAGGGGAAAAAAAAAGCTTAAGTTTTTCTCGTCTCCATATTGCTCTGTGATAGATATAAATTCTATAGTTTATTAGCTTTATTGGTATAAAGCTTAGGAACCTATGGAAAGCTAAGTCCCCGTGGGTCCTTTTCCTTTGAGAAAATGCCGTTTAGCGTTGATAATATATACTTACACATCCATCTTGTGCTTTCTACTCTCTATCAACAGGTTACTTCTGGGGAATATATTTTGTGGAATACATTAGGCCCGTGCCCGTCCGCTGCTGTGGCAGAGTAATACTACAAACATGGATCACCGAGGATAGTTACTAGTTAGGGAAAACAATGTCTTCATCATTTTATTCACTATATCCCAAACTTTTTGTGCTCTGGAGTTCTACGTGTTGCGGGCTGAGAACATGATCCCACCCCAGTGATTTTTGGCTATTGTCGTGTTTGATAATCTTAATTACAGATTGGGTTGAAAAAAAAAGGGCAATGGAGTTTAATTAGTTTGATTAATTATTTGTTGGCCTTGCAAATGTTCCAAATAAGTTGTCTGCATGTAACGGCTAGTGGGAAATGAGACTTGTGATTCACTTCTTTGTTTTATGTAAAATTCATTTGATTGTTGCTCTTGGTGAATGAGAAGTGTACAATGTGAATTACTCCTATATATTCTTATTTTTAGATTGAAATGTTGAGAATTTTATCTTCTGGTTTGGTGGGACAGAAAAAAGCAGAAGCAAAGACAAGACTTTTCAAATTTGATTTCATTAATTATATAATGTTTTAGTTGACAGGCAATCTTCATTTCTTTATGAATTCAACTTTTTCAACTTCTTGAGGCATACACGTAAAAATTACCAAGGTATAATAATGTTGTGTCGTTTGCTATACAATCATGAGAGTGGTAATTAGAAGTAAAGATTGTCGTCCTTAACGAGACAGGCTTCAACGTAACAAAAGCTGATTTTGATCATCCATCAACCTTAAAATAAATTAACTAAAACAAAAATCTACATTGGTTTTGGCATAAATGTCTGTGCAATCTTCGAAGTTAATAACTTCTTAATGATGATTTACAACCCAAAGCAACAACAGCCAAAACCAAGGGGTTTCCCAAAATGTGTGGAACAAGAAGTGTAAAAAAAAAAAAAATTAAGAGAGAAATCCAAGGTTTTTAGTATACTCCTTGCTTTATGCCAATCAATGGGCCCCATCCCATGGTTCACACCAGGAAAGCAAAAATTGCCAATGTCGTTTGTAAGGTCTCTCTCCCTCTCTCTGCCTCACAAAGAACAGAAATTTCTCTCTCCTTAAGAAGGCTCAATATGGCTCCAAATGGCCAATTCCCTTTGTTCCCCAACGAGATCCTTCTCTCCCCATTTCCTCATCAACTCCGCCGCTAAATTCCGACCATCATATCACATCATAATCAAATAGTGGATACGTAAGGATATTTCCTCTTTTAGACCCCAGCAAAGAATTCTCAATATTTCCTTTGCCCCCTCATTCCTCCAGCGAATGCCTTGACGAACGGTAGAGATCATATGGGGCCCATAGATGATCAACGATGCAGGGCCTCCTAGAATCCAATCTCAACCATGGCTTCCCTTTCCCACTCCAATGAAGTAAACTAACCGGCCCTGGATGCAGATTCCTACACTTTCCTTCAAAGTTGTCCCCACCCAAACCATGCTGATTCCACCTATGATCAACGGCCTTGATCTTCCCAGCGAAAACGAGCAAAAAAGGAGGCAAAGACCCCAGATGATAAATCCTCTTCCTCTTCTGCATCTCCATCCACATCTCAACCTTCTCCGTGTACTTTCCTCTCCTCCATTCCTCCACATCAACCACCATAACCCCCGTGTTGAAATAACAAGGCTTTCTTCCTTCAAACGTCTTTGCCAACTCCGGGTCCGACCAGAATGTCTCCGTGAAGTAGTGCGTGAAGTTTGCATGGCAATACTCCGGCGCCGCCACCACCTTCCCTTCCATGTCCACGTTCCAAAGCTTCGCGATGTCGTCAACGACGACGAGGTCTGAGTCTAGATAAATGACTCTCTTTACGTCGTTCGGGAGAATCTCCGCGAGGTGGATCCTCGCGTAGTTGAGGGGTTGGTCGAGGGCTTGTCGTATGGATTTCGATATCTTGGACTGGACTCTGGCGGCATTGAAGCGGTAGATGGAGAAATTGAGGTAAGGGAAGGTGGAGTTGATGCTAGAGTGGAGGTGGTGGCTGTCGGCTGTGGCGGCGGAGAGGAAGTGGAAGGAGAGGTTTTCGGGGCATGTGGAGTGCTGCAAGATCGAAAACACGGCAGCCATGGTGCCACGAAGGTAATTGGCGTCGAGGGTCATGGTGACGTGGATGGTGGCGGAGGAGGAGGGGTGGCGGCAGTACTCATCGCTATTGCGGAAGGCGGGGGCCTCACGGAAGGCGAGGAGGGTGTTAGGGTTTTCAGGGGTGGGCCGACGGACCAGGCTGAGCCTAATTCCAAGTGTTGAGGAGGAGGAAAGAATGAGAGACAGGAGGCAGCCGATCAACAGGAGGTTATGCCGCAAGGCGGAGGGACGACTCCGGAAGGCGGCGGCCATCCCGTCGGAAAACTATTAAGGGATGATGGCCTACTTATTTTGGGGTTTGGTGAGGAATTAGGACGTTGGATATGCAATTAGCAAGGATGTCATAACTACTACTAGCTGGCCATGCAAAGGAATATTGATTGTGGTGGTGATTGAGAGAAAAGATTTTGTTGGTGTAATTGCCGGCTCAAAAATGAGGCCATTTAGGCAACAACCCTAAGGCCCTCCTTAAGTCAAGGTCTCTATTATTAGGATCTTTAGTCAATTATCTTTACGCCTCAAGATTTTTTTGAAAGAAACTCTTAATTAATTACGTTTACACCTCAAGTTAAATATTAAGCATGTTAATTAGTTTTTTCTTCTATTCATAAAACTAATTATAAAACCATAACTATTTGTTAAGAGATCGCTTCTTAATAGTAATTTTAACATTTGTTTTTTCTTCTAACAATTTTACTATTTATCTTTTGCAAACGTCTTTCGATATTTCCTGTCAAGCATCTGTTTATATTCTTATTTTGAATAAATGTCTGGTTGAAAAACAAAAAAAAAGAAAAAAATCACTTAATTTGCTAAAAATACTGAATACATGTACTTATTAACCTTCTATTTTGAATAATTTCCTAATTTTAACTTTGTACTTATCATGCTCTCTCCCAATTTTTTTTTTTTGGAAGAGATAGCATATTAATATTTAATAATTTGTTCTTTTTTAGTTTTCTTATTTTTTCTCTTTACTTTTACTTTATTATTTTATTTTTTTTACTTATATTTTTTGTAACAAGATGTCTTGAAATGACACGAGAAGCTTGTAAAAAATATGAAGATTAGAAAAATGGATCATATTGCAACAATTTAGCAAGTTACAGGGATGAAGAGTAAAAACTATAAGTTTAGGGGCCATGTTTTGAATACCCCAAAAAGTTTATGACGTATTTAAAATTTTACCTAAGGTCTTTTTATTTTATGATTTTTATTTTTTATTTTTTATTTTTTTTTCATTTTTGCTCTTAATTTTGCCCAAGGCCCTGCTTGGTGTTGTTGGTGTTGGTGGTCAGGGACACAGGGGTGTGCGATTGTAAGGAAGAGAAACAAAAGGTCTAACTGTCTTAGATTTGAGACGACTCATTTATAAATCTAATCTTAATCTGCACGGAATCTAATAGAGAGCAAAATTAGAAAATAAAAAATTGGGATTTTTCTTCTGATATTTTTGGGTCTGCGTTAAAAATGGGGGGTGGAGGTTTGTGATCTTGTTAATCCAGCTAAACTCATCATGTGTTTGCATTTTCAAAAAGTTAATATACATACATACATACATATATGTATATATATATATATATATATATAAAGCTAAGAACTCATTTATTTGTGTGCAAGTACAATGGTTGCTTGTTAAGAGTAATAGTTTTGACCGACGGAGGATACATACATACATATATATATATCTATATATTATAAATGTATACATGTATATGAAATATTGCATGCAATAGGCTCATAACTAATTATAGCTAATTGCCAGAAAGACATTAATTTGTTTACAAGTTAAGAATGAACAATATGATGCAGGGAACCAACCAATTTCGGAGCATATTAATAATCAAACTCCCCAACAAGTTAATCAATGTAGTCGATATATAAGTAAATATATATCTAGCTGTACATTAACCAGCTGATCATCAAACTTTATTTGTGCTTTGAATTAACTCACGGGTTAGAAAAACTATATATATTGCTTTTTTACCGTGCTTCCTACAGGATCGTTCCTCTTAAACCTAACATATAAAAGTAAAAAATATAACATTGATCATCATTATCATTAAACGTAACTTTGATGTTAAGTTGTGTAACATCATTTTTGGATGATTAAATTTTTTGTTGTTATATCAATCTAATATTGATGAATGTTAAAAATGTATAACATAATCTTTTGGATAACATCATTGGTTGTATGCATACTTTTATACAAATCTGAACACTTGTTAGCGACGGACATATCTGTTACAATAGTTGTATTGATACATTAATATAGATACCTTTACAAATGAAAAAGTAACTTTCTGTAAAGGATTATATGGATTAAATCGATCTATTCTTGAAATGATACTCTTGTCTTTTATTAAATCTCTAGAATTTTACAAGTTTTATATCTTGTTCTAGAGCATAATATTGTTGCTAAATATTGTGTTCAAGTGTTTGTTGTATCTTGGGGATAATTTGCCATTAAACTCTTTAGTAAACTTGAATAAGTGAGGATAAATAAAACCTTTAAGAAAAGTGTTTATTACATACCTCAAACACTCTTTTATTTTCAGAAATTCATAACCTTCATTCTCTCTATACACTAACAATTATATTAACTGTAAACTACCTGATCATCAAACTTCATATATATATCTATATATACCTTTTTACGGTTCCTTCCCTTTTAAACATAACACATAAAAGTTAAAAAAAAATGTAACATTGATCGTTATTGAATGTAATATTAACGTTAAGCTATATAACATTATTTTTAAATGATTAAATTTCTTGTTGTTACATCAATCCAACATTGATAGATGTTGAACATGCATAACACAATCTTTTGAATGCATGAATCGAACATTAATGTTATGTTTAATAACCGTCATATCATATTTTTCTTTTTTACATCTTACATAGGAGGCACATCTCGCCATAAGGGCCGTAGAAATAGAGACACGTTGGTAATGGTTGTTGGTTTATAAGGCACGCAGCACTAGTTTTGTCGGACGTGTTATGTAGAAATGGATCTTGCATGGCGATAGGCTCATGATTGAGAGCTAAGCTAGAACAATAAAGCCCTTAACTTGTAGTTTACAAGTTAAGAATGAAGAGTATCACTAATCAACGACAGCAGTTGGGAATTGCGGAACTTGCTCCTAATTTTGTCGCATTAATGAATAAGTTGTTCTTTTTAACTCATATTTATAAGTCACATTCAATAGCTGAGCTGAATTATTTTAGTGGGAGAGGAATATGAAAATTATAAAATAAGTAACTTTTTTTATTAAGCGAAACCATTGTAATTAATAATTAATAAGGTTTAGTTATTGGTACATTAATTCTTCTTATTCAATCAGGATACACTGCTAAATTTAGACAAGTAAAAAATCAAAATTTTAAAAGCGAAGCAATGGCATGGGTTTAGTTCATAACTTAGAAATCTTGGAAAGTTTGGAACCAAAAATTGAAAGAAAGAAAACAAAAATGCATTAACAAAAATCGTACACCAACAATTGAAATTTCCTTTCCTCTCTCTTTTTTTTTTTTTTACATGATCACTACGTAATTGCATGCTAACATGTAGATTTTTACGTTAAGTTCGTTTATAATATTATTAATTATTAATAGAATAAAACCCTCAAGAAAATATTGTTGGAGTGATTTGAAAATCTCTTATTAGCCAAAAAACTCTACAAAACAACACATTGTTTTTCGTTAATTTGTTATTTATCAACGTGTAAACATGTCGTTCGTCAAAATACAATACCTCGCCCGTAAAGATTTGTTTCTTTTTTTTTGTTATATATATATATATATATATAACAGTGAAGATATGTTGATGGCATGTTAACGTAGAACGGAATCAGTTTTCGAGACACAAACGACATGTTTGCCTGAGAACCGTATAAGCATAACCGCATAGTATCCATGAAGGTGTAGAAGGGAAAAAAACAGTATATATCCTTCATCAAGTAGTTTTTGACCTATATATGAACGCCATGATTTTTTTTCCTTTTTATTTTTTTTCCTATGGAAGTTTTATTTTTTTTTTTTGAAGGTCTATGGAAGTTTTATTGCAGTTGTTTATACATAAACAAAATTTCTATATTTATAATTATTTGTTGAGAACTTAGGGACAATAGTACGCTTTAGTCAACGTGTCATTTTGTATAACAAAGTTGTGAACGTATGAACGACATGTGGTTTGTGGATCTATAGAGTGGGCAAATCGAAGTTGAGTAAATTGCACTACTACACCTTGAACTATTCGCTGTTAATATAATGCATCTTCTCGAATTTTCAATCTTAGTACAATGTACTCTGAACTTTGAAACCTTTAGGAATTTGTAAGGTTAAATAGCTACTTTTAATTTTCATTAAGTATTCTTTTTTACATGTTAATGACAGCGTCTCAAGGGACCCGTCAAAAGATAAAAACTATGCGAAGTTGTAGTATAATTGTTTTTTAGTAAAGCGGTGAGCAAAGGTCATTCCCGCAGAAGAACTGAGTCTAATTCATTAGTTATCAAATTTAAAAACCTAAATTAAACTAAACACAAAGAGCAGGGGGTTTGGATAAATAAATTAATAATTTAAAACAAAAATAAATAAATGAAATATTATAAAACGATTATAATTAAGCTGCTTATAGGATCTTTCACAGCCACTAAACATTTATTAAGCAGATAATTATAGAATTTATTTTCAAATTTTTCATTGAAACTAACAACCATAGATAGTGAGAAGCTTTATTACCCTAATCCTTCATTACAATATAGAATTAATAAGACAAGTGCTCTTGTAAACCCCTTTCTATTAAACAACCTAGGAGGAAGCTTGTTAAGTTCAATCTAACGAAAGCATTACACTGAGAAAGATAGGTTGATTTACTCAACAAACACGCAGAGCTGGGTTCATTCAATCTATGTTGTTTTTCACATCACAATTACACAAAAGCCTCATCACAACTGTGTGTCATAATTTGCGACTAATGGCTAAAATTACAAGACAATTACAGATCGCATTCTAACCTAGTATTAGACAATTCTCAAGTCATATTTAAGTTGTACAATTAAATATAACAAGAAAATAATCATAAACATGAAATATAGTGAAACACAAGCAATCTCAATTAGAAAACTAGAAATTATTCATACAATTTTCTACATAATTAAGTTTAAGGTTTAGAAATCACCCATAAACAAAATAAAAACTAAATTAACATAATTATAAAAGAAAATAGAGAAAGAGTGAGAGAAAATAACAGATTTGGCATCGGAAAGCCGCCACCTCCATCGGAGCTCTCTCCCATGGTCTCCTCCTCCTTCTCCTCCTTATTCTCCTCCAAAACCTCAAAATCCCTTCCAAAAACATCCTCCTCTGAGTTATAATCAGGTTTATATAGCCTAGGGTTGAGGTTAACAATGAAAAATTAATGATTCTGGGCTCAAAATGCATCAAAAAATGTTGGAGGAGCGGGCTATGCAACTTCTTGCACGGCCGCTCAAGGCTGGCTACTAGTAGGTGTGTTGGAGCACAACAGGTTGTGTGGGAAGCACAAGGGCTTCGCGGCCATGCAATTGGGTTTGAGGTTGCAAATCGACGTTTTTCATCCGTTTTGAATTCGATTCGCATTCTGTAACTTCCGTTAAACTCCAAATTGAATGTTTGACATATTTAAACTCCAAAAATCTTTATTTTTCATCTTGTTTTATTCTTTGATATTAAAATACTTAAAAACACAAAAAACAAATAAAAATATAAGCTTACTCAAATACTTAGACAATAAATGTAAAGAAAAATGATACAAAATCATAACAAAATATGCACTTACTAGTTAAGCTTCAATTTTTTTCCTTAAACTGATGAGCACTACCCCTTAAAAAAGCTCACATGTGAATTTCGTTATTAAAATTGTTCATACTTTTTAACACTTAGTAGCTATTGGACTTCAATTGTCAATAATTTCAAAATTCAATATGCATTTTGTCAAAATTAAAAATTCGGGACGCTTTGTGTAAAAAACGAATAATGTAATGTGCAATATGCAATTTACTCAAAGGAGTTGCTCGAGCAACGAGCACGAATAGCAATTGGGTCGTTTTCCTTCACCAAGTAGTTCAGGAGAAAACGACATATCGTTTCACTTAATGGTGCCAACAACTTGGAAAACGACAAGTCCTTGAGCATCAATAAACGACAACCATTTTTGAATTGTGAATCAATAAAAACACCATGGTGAGTTCAACGTCGGGTCGCAGAGTGTGGAAATGGAAAGTGGAATTGTGGTCCAACAAAGATGAGAATGACTCTGGTTAAAATAGATAAGGCCCAACATTATTATTACGATATTTCAGTTTATTAAATTGGTTTAGTTTTAGTTTATGGAAAGCTTTGAGCACGAACAAAATGCACTAACACGTTGATAATTGCACAACTAGATGCTAATCCTTTTGTTGTTTGAAGTGAGTTACTTTAAAAAAAAAAAAAAAAAAAAAACCCTTGTTTGAAGTGAGTTTGGTCCAATTGTTTAAACTTTAATAAAAATAGGAGGGGGGGGGGGGGGGGGGGGGGGGAAGAAAAAGAGAGAGAGAGAGGAGCCCACTGTTTCATTCATGCGCTCACAGTGTTAGAAAAACAGCGGATAAATCCCTCCATAAGCACTCAAAGAAAAGTGGGTTTTGATCACTAATTGATTATTTAACTCACTAATTAAATAATTAATTAGAGTTTGATACCCCTGTTGATATACATGCATTATTATTCATGTCACGTTAGGCACATAATTTTACCCATAACATATGAACATTCTAATGATAATAATGTTATGTTTCTAGTAGGAGGGACCCCCCATTTTTGTATTTCCCTATTCAAGACCAGATTTCAAGAAGAATTTTCTAACGGTAGAGTGAACAGATTCTTTTCTGCCTAGAAAGCTTGGCAATGTAATAAGTAGGTTGGTCACCATGGAGAAATTGTTTGGGACACAGGAAAATCTTGGACAATAAATTCATAGGTACAAAAAGGACTAGGGACAACTAGTTCTATCTTGACCAAAATATTGATTATGATCACTATTTATATGTTGTTTGTGTGTTTGGCTAAGAGTGGTTCACACCATAAACTCAATTATAAACAGTGTAAAGCTCGCACATCCTACATTAAAAAGAAAAAAGTTGTTACAAGTATAAAACTCTTACATGTTACAGTAAAAACGGTTCCCACCCTAGCCAAACACCCTAGAAAATGCCATGTTGTTTCAAGTGATTTTGGAACAACCGTGGTTTAAACCGCAGTTTATGGTTTAGACCAATTTTACTACACTGTTTTCTCTCACAAGATTGAATTGATATATTGAGTTCAAACCATTGATTCAATTCCTAAGGCCATTCAAACTAACAAAATGAGGAGCAAAAACTCCCAAAACAGCCAAAATACAGCTGATACTACCACAATGTGTAAGCTTTACCAAAACGATCTGTTTCACTTCAATATCTAATTTAAAATGGCAGTGGTAATCATAGGAGGTGTACAAGTAGAATCTAATTTGTTGCATTAAGTGCTTTTTAATAAATTAAGGATTAAGTCCAAGATGTCGGTAATGCTCACTTTTTGGTCCACTCTTCACTCCTCCTTGGCCAAAAGCCTAACCACAACTTCCCTTTTTACTCATTGGAAAAAGTGGGGTTTGGAAGGAAGACTCTTATCGATTAGGCTTTTTCAAACGATTTTTAAAGATTTGTCTTTGGGAAATCCAAAGTGGGGTTTGAGTCATAAACGTATAAAGTTGCTTAATATTATGTATCACTACAACACAATATATACCATCTATTTCTCTTGAAAAGATGATATCATTTCTACGTCTCATTCAATAACTATGATTTAAGCTGCACGTACATCTTAAAAAACCTCAGAAATATAACTCGTAACCTTATATTTAACATTAATCATCAAAAGAAAAAAAATATATTAAGGAAAAAAATCATATTATTATATGATTTTTTGAGAGGACAGAGAGTTTGAAGCAGAGGGAACATGATGGCCTCCATGCTTACATATCCATGCCTGACCTCCTCTTCCCACATTATCAATGGCTTCAAAAGGAGCTATGGGGATTTCAATGACATGAATCTCTTTTAAAACTACCCCCACAAAACCTCTCTCCCTCTCATGGGCCCACACTAACTGGCATTTATTGGATTTTTTACTGACTCAGCCCGAGTTTCCCTCAACCTGAACACTAAAACGTGACAGCATGTTTATGTCAGCATCATATGGTGGCCCCAAAATTGTTGAGCTTGAGCCACTAGGGATAAGATGAGATTTGGTGTAGGTTGTTTGTACTTTTTTTTTTATCTTTTTTTATTTTTTTTGGGCTTGATGGGTTGTTTGTATTGTTTGTTTTGGTCAAGTTGTTATTTTTGGTCACTAAAAAACTTTTGCCATTTAAAGCTTCTCGGTGGTGAAAGAGACTTTTTAATGCTAACAAAATATCTCTTTTTTTTTAAAGTTTCATTAATTAGTTACTGATAATACCATAAAGGGCGGTAGTTGTTATTGGACATTCTAGCCCCCCCCAAAAAAAAAAAGTTATATGAGATTTCTTTTATTTTCAACTTTTTTTAAATATTTTTTCTGATAAAAAATTTAAATTAAAACATAAACCCTTCATACGATCTCTTCAGTTGCTTGAAATACGGTATTGCTAATCCTCTCATAATAAGTATATTAATCTAATCCAAGCTAATTTCAGCATAGGTTAATTTTGATTCTTTTAAATACAGAACATAAACTTGGTAATAACTACGAGAAAAATTTTATAGAGTGTGTTTTACAATATGATTAAAACTAAAAATTAAAACAATTTTAATGTAATATGTATAAATTTTACACTGTAGTTTATTTTTATTTTATATTATAGTATATAATAATTTTATATTGTAAGGGTTATCAAATGTATCCCTAGCGTGACACGTAATGGAACATCAACATTTTTTCTCCCGACCTGCGCAAAGGACAGATTACGAATAAGACAGGAGAACGAGTGGGGTTCATAAAGTCACGCAGCAGAATGATGTTTTGCTTGTAGATATTGAGGGAGATTCCGGATTTTTAGAAGGAAAAAAAAAATAAAAATAGACAAGAAAAAGGAGGGAGAGAGAGAGAGAGGCTTTGTCAAAAAGCACGAGAGGAATGATATGGCGTGTATGGACGATATTGTGGGCCTAATTTGAAGGGTTTTTTTAAAATTATTTTTGATTCTTTTAATCTAAAAATTACTTTTAAAAATGCTTGAGTGAACTGTTAGAAGTACTTTTGCTTTTCAAAAGTACTTCTTATTAAAACTATAAAATATAGCTTATCAAAAAAATACTTTTGAAATAAACTTCAAAACTTACATTAGAATATTAACAATACATTATAAATTTAAAAATAAGATTTTTATAACTTTTTAAAAAAAATTAAAACCTTATTGACCCATTAAAACTCTTTTAAAAATATAATTCCAAACATCAACTGAAAAGTTACAGTTTTTGCTTGTCTTTTTTACTGACTAAAAACATAAACAAAAACTATAACAAATGGGCCTTGTCTCTCTCTATGTAGCTCTCTCTCCCCCTTTATTTTTCCATCCTTCGAGATAGATTTGAATTTTAGGTCCGGCAGGGCTCGAGGAGTAGGAAGGTGTGAGAGAAAGAGCACTATATAATGACTGTATTTTTTGGCGCCTTGGGAGAAGGGATGTGTTTGTTTGTTTGTGGGGGCAAATTGCAACTTGTGAGATTGTGGCCACTTAGAGATCTCTAACATGTCTTGTTTGCTTCAAAAATTAGCACACCAACGATGCATGGTATGATGGATGCTGCTGTGGGAACCATCCAAATTGATCATTAGGATTCTCTTCTTTTTTTTTAGAATTTTTTCACATAATATAAAAAAATATCTTTCAGATAGGACACTCCCCTGTCAAATCTTTGTTAAAAGTGCATTTATCAATTTTAGTTTCAGCCAAATCTTTCGTTGCTATAGTGTAAAATCCTTACATGCTACAGTATCAAGAGATAATGGCCACAATATACAGCTCTCTCATACTGTAATATTTTTAACTAATTAGTTCAAAGCACACTACCATTATGAATATATGTATATTACATATGATTTTAATTAGATCTAATATTAAAAACATACAATACGAGTACGAATACGAATACGAATACCATACCATAAAAAATTACATAAAAAAATAGGAGTCACAAATAGGTTTATTTGTCACCACCTCTTCAATATTGGAGGGTGACCAATTACATGCCTTGCCAGCTTAACAGTGAAAGACTAATCCAATTAAAATCACACTTGTGTGGGGTGATGTTTTTTGAATGGATTTGACGTGTACTATTCAATTCATCTATGCTCCCCTTTGTAAAGATTTAGTTAGGCATATCCACCACTTGAGAATTTCATTGGTCTTGTGTGACTGCAATCATCAAGGTTCTTCTAGCATGTGGCTACAATATTGCTATATATACACTTGCAAATTATGGTTGTAGCTAGGTGGATAAATAATCCTTATCCTATGTCTATCTTTTTTTAATATCTAATGAAACTTTGTCTAATGAGTAAATTTGAGTGCATGTAATTGAGGAACCCAAACCCCAAAATCCAAACATTTGTTTACAAAATTTACCATGCGATAGAATCTTTGTATATTAACCCAATTTGAGCTGAAAGCATATTTGATAGATTAAAACCACAACTTTTTGAAGTACGTATAAGCCAGCGGAGGTTTTGGCAAATACATACACGTATGTTATTGGCTTATTATTATTATTTTGAAATTTTTTTTCATCGAACCTTACAATCTTTAGAGGTCAAAAAACTATGACTTCTGTCATGTAGGTTCCTATGAGGAGGCTCGAACCTCAAATTTGTGGAAGCAAATCATCAGCCTGACAATCACAACCAACACCCTTGGGTTATGTTATTGGGTCATTGCCTTATCCTTGACGACAATTCACTAACATTCAAGCATTAACTCATGCCATTAATTACTTGAGAAAATGAGGACATAATATTGTACAACGGACATAAAATACTACAACATAAGTCAAAATGAAGCAAAAGTCAACCAAAACAAGGACAAGAATAGGACATGTCAAAGCACACCATAAAACTTAAAAAAAACATGATCATATATCACCCTCTAACATATAAGAAAATATCAAGATGCAAAAAGAGGTTTAAAAGCCACTGAATGATGCCCATGAAATTGAAACCCCCAAAAGCAAAAGGATTGCAATAGTTGGGAGAGTCACTAAAAACATGTAGACAACAGTGGCACCCCCCAAAATGAGTTAAGATAAGAGAGTGGTGGGGTCCATCCCATTTAGGGGGAAATATTTTTATTTTTATTTTTTTGTGCGCATGGTACAGTTGCACTCACGGCTGCTCAATTATTGCTTAAAAAAAAAAAAAGAGGGAAAAAATAAAAATAAAAAGTAAGGTTAGACATCTTGACTTATGTAGCAGATGAGTTGTCTAATTTTTACTGATAAATGTCACTTTTAAATGTTAATTTACGTAAAAAAAATATAAAATCTACCAATTCAAAAATCGATTCATATATTTTAGCACCAAATATATACATATATATTTTTTCAAAAAAAAAAAAGGAACAATACGACACTCTTTCTAATGTACCATGCCACATGTGTGCAAAATGGTGCGCGTGCAAGGGCAAATGTGTGGCGGCGGTTAAAGGCCCAAGCCCGCTTTGTGTCCCATACCCAACAAAACCCGTCAATTGTCGCGCAAACGGAGGGCCTTCTGGGGCCTCCTTGTCCAACATAACAATGAAAGAGGGGCCCACAATTGCCTAGAAGTTGGGACACATGCCTAGATGATTTGGTGGCTTGGGTGGGCCCAAAATCCACCGTGGTCGTCCGCCCCTGAGTGGGGGCCAATCATATTCATGGGGTTAGGACTTAGGAGATTGCATGATTTGAGGTCATATAGGTTTTGAAAACACTTATTCCTCATAAAAAAAATGAAGATACTTTTCTTTGTCCCTTTAACTTAGGCTTGCACCAAATTTTATTTTCAAAAAGAATTAAAATCCTAAGAAAGGGGAAAGATTTTGGGTGGCGACTTTTCACACAAAAAGTCCCCAACATTTGCTTTGAGATAGAAAGAGTTTGGTTTACACTTTTCAAGTAGGATTTGATCCTACAAAGTGGTTGACCGTTTTAGGAAGATAGAGAAAGAAAGAGATATATATATATATATATATAGAGTGAATACATATATATATATTTATATAAACACATTTATATGTATATTGGGGCTAAGCTTGCGTGTGGAAGTGAGAGAGAGTCTTGAGAGAGATCAGAGTATGAGATAGTGTGTTGAGTTTGGTGGGTGCGCGTGCAGCACAAAGAGGGTGGGTTTGTGGTCATAATGGGAACTGCCAGCCACACCCATCAGATTTATTCATGACGCCAATACGTTCCACATCATTTCTCTCTCTCTCTAAAAACTACAAAACAATTTTGATTCTAAACTCACAATTTTCCATCATTACTTTCCTCGTCTCTTTCTCTCAATTAAAAAAAAAACCCATTAATCCTTTTGATTAACATTGTATATAGTACTAATTTATCAAGCTTTTTTTTTTGTGTAATGTATTTATTTATGTGTCTATATTGTCTAACTACCCTATAAAGTATAACCTGTCTGTTTGTACTTTTCATCAGGGAAGCTTTCTTCATTGTTGATGATTTTGAATTATTGGTATAATCTTCAAAAACATACCATATAGTCTTAAATTAAAAGCCAAGGAGAGACCTAGCTGAAATGAGATAGATGTGCTTTGAAGTTGGCTGTGAAGTGAAAAAAACTTCCTTGGAAAGCCCACTATGCACTAATTACTTCCTTTTCCTTCAAAGTTACTGTTCCTCTGTTCAAACTTTACAGTTACACTTACACTTACCTCTCTCTCTCTCTCTCTCTCTACAAATACACAATTGTTTGGTTTGCATTTCTTTTGGCAAAAAATGAAAAAAAAAAAAAAAAAAAAAACAAAAGCAAGCCATTTTATTGGGGTTGTCCGACCGTATGTAGCTCGCAAATAATTGTTGGCCTAAGTTTGTTGTTGATCACAAAAGTTTTGGCTAATCAAGCTTGACATAATTCCTATTATTGTGTGTTTGAAATTATATAGATATATATTAATATATTAACTCACCTTTATTTTTTCTCATTTATTGAAGCAATTAGCAAAAACCCTTTTGAGTTTTGGGTTTAAGAATTAAGTTTGCACGTTTTGAGTAAATACCCAAAAAGAAAAATTAAAGAAAGAAAACAAAAATAGTAAAATACATACAAAATGATGATAATGCCACCTAGCAGCTGCTACATGAATTTGCATGCATGGGGAATAAAAATGATGTGGAATGGGAGGCTTTGATTTCACGTACGGGCCTTCCCCTAATTCAAGGATATTCTCATTATTTATCTGCCACGCCTGATTCCTTTTGTTTTTCGGTTTTGCAAACGGAATTATTATTAGAACCTAAAATATATATACATTGATGGGTTTTTTGGGCACGTCTATCTAGTCTTAATTTTTCTTTTTTCTTTTTTCACCTTTCAAAAAAAAAATCCTTTTGGGTGTTATTAACCAGCATACCCCACTACCTATTTTAATTTTTTTTTAAAGTATTGCTTGTTTATTTTGCATTTTTGCATTGCTATTTATCACCATAAGAATGTAACATACATATTTGGAGTCAAATTAAATTATTGCAAAATACATAAGGATCAAATCATATGACAGTTTTGATAGTCCTGTAGAGGTTCTATTAACTGAAAATATATAACTATTAATCTCATGTTGTTATATGACAGTTTTGATAGTTTGTCACGCCTTTATTAGTTCTAACTATTAAATCTCGTGTTATTACATGACAGCTTTGATAAATTACCGCGCTTGCGATGGTTCTATGATGGTTCTATTACAAGTGGTGATGGATAGTAATGAATAGATACTACTAGTGGCGATAAGTATTAATTTTGTGCATTTGATTGGGATTAGTCCTTTGTGTGTGTGTGTGTGGCTTTTTTTTTTTGGTCTCACATCAGCTGTAAAAATGTGTAGCTACCAATACCCGGCAACGCCTATGAGGAGCAAATTAATAAAGCTTAGCAGCATCACTAATGATTGTTGTCATGCATAGGAACATATCTAGTTCTGGTCTATAATGGTGTTTGTGTTTTTAGAGAACTATGACTTAGATATAATCGCTTTGTAATAGTGAATGCTGAATTTTGACCGAATTCTAATCCATCTTTTGGTGGAGTTTTTATTTGAATGATGAAGGTGGCCCATTTTTTTTTTGGAACTTTCTTAACGTATAATCTCAATAATTAACATTTGGGTGATTCATTTCCAAAAAAAAAAATAAAAATTTAAACATACCCAAAATTTTAGCAAATAAACACGTAGATGTATTCGTCAGGATTTTTCATGATTTGGTCCCTGTACTAAGATCAGAATTTTGCTGGATAATCACTATGTTGCTTGAGGTTGATCGGTAAAAAGGTCCGGTTGTGGGAGCATTGTATTGGTCATCTTATGCTTTATTTATTTATTTAGTTTCTCTTTTAGGATATATATTTCACACATCACAATTACTTGGTCAGTTAATGAATGGTTTTTTGTCGATGCATGGTCAAGAAAACTCAAAACTTGTAGACCATACACTGGTCAAGAATTATTTCTAGCTAGTTCGGATGATAAATAACTCTAAAAACTACTAATTAACTCTTCAAGGTCAAGCTTGTCTCCTATGCTCTAATTAGGAGATCAAAAATATAAATAAATAAAGAAAGAAAGAAAATTAGATGGACCCTTTTTGTTTTCACAAGTGCTTTTTTCTAAATTTAGCATCAAACAAATTTGGCACAGAACATGCAATTGTGAGGAGATTTGAGAATATATTGTCACATCATATTTCCACCTCTCAAAAACATTAAACAAGCACAAAATTCAATAACATAGTGGAAAAAAGGGCCGCAAAGAATCTGTCCTCAAAATTCTATCCTCAAAATCCTATTTTGGGTTAAGCTGCTGTAGAACTTTCTTTCCTAGCACTAATCAAACTAAAGAGAATAGTGAGTGGAGTACTTGCAGAGTTGATCAGAGTTACACAAATTATAAATTGTGCAAAGAAAGGAAACCAAAAAAAAAAGAAGATTAATTGCGCGTGGGCTTAAATTCCGTTCTATGTACACCTATCTTTTGTTTTTTTTTTTTTTGTTTTTGTTTTTTCTTATCTTCAAAGAAGATTTTGCACACAAAAACGAGAACCCATTTCTAAAACATACTTCAATCTTGTTATATTCACTTCATAATGTCTGCAATCATGAGTCTTGGTTGCCTCACCCGCATGCCCCCCTTCACTCTCTCTCTCTAGATCTCTCTCTCTCCTCTTCTTCCCAAACACCCACCTATAAATACCATCCACACCCCACTTCTCTCCTTCACCTGTAGTCAATCGAACTCCTCAACCCCACACAAAGAGAGAAAAAAACAAAAAAACTTCAATACAAAAAACTCACTAAACTATAAAAAAATCACAGACTTTTTCTCTCACTCCTAATTTCATCAAAATATTCTCAAAATGGCCGTGTCCGGTTTTGAAGGTTTTGAGAAGCGCTTGGAGCTCCATTTCTTCGGAGACGACCCTACGTTGGGCCTGGACATGGGCCTGGGCCTAAGGCGACTGGACTTCGATTCTCTACAGCAGGTCCTGCATGCTGTCCAATGCACCGTCGTCTCCGCCGTCGGAAACCATTACTTCGACTCCTACGTTTTATCAGAATCAAGCCTTTTCGTTTACCCAACCAAGATCATAATCAAGACCTGTGGGACCACTCAGCTGCTGAAATCCGTCCGTCCGATGATCCACCACGCCAGACTCCTCGGCCTTTCTCTCTCCTCCGTCAGGTATACCCGCGGTAACTTTATCTTCCCCGAGTCACAGCCCTTCCCTCACACCAGCTTCCAAAACGAGGTCGTTTTCCTAGAGGATTGTCTCCCGACGAATCTCCTTCGATACCGGAAAGCCTCTGTCATGCCTTCGAATCTCCCTTCCCACTCATGGCACGTCTTCACCGCCGCCGCCGACGACGATTCCGTCGCGGACGAAGACGATTCAATCTTCACCGTCGAAATCTGCATGACGGAGCTCGACGCCGCCGCCGCCGCGAAATTCTTCCGCCGACCGAAAGACGGGAAGTCCGGCGACTCGGCCGGGAAGGAAATGACGGAGATCACAGGGATCGGGAACATAAACTCTAAGGCTCTGATCTGCGACTACGCCTTCGATCCCTGCGGCTACTCCATGAACGGCGTCGAAGGAGATCGGTACTCCACGATCCACGTGACTCCCGAGGAAGGATACAGCTACGCCAGCTTCGAGACCGTCGGCTCCGTCTACGACGACAAAAACGACGTCGCTCGGGTGCTGAAGAACGTCGCGCAGGTCTTCCGGCCTGCGAAGATGTCCGTCTCCACTACCTCCTGCGCAAGCCCCGAGGTCTGGAAACGTATCGTCGCCGCGCTCGACAGCGTCGGGATGAAATGCCGGAGTTGCGCCGCCGACGAGTTCCCCGCCGCCGGAGCCGTCGTCTACCAGACCTTCTCTGCTCGTCGGAAGTAGACCGAAAACCCCAGATCCACGACGACGACGGCGGTAGATAATCGGAAAAGGGTAAGAGACAAGGAAAGGAGGGAAATGAAAATGAAAAGTAGGAAAGTCAGTACGTTCAGTTTTTTAGACTTTTTCTTTAAAAAAAAAAATTTAGGGCCGGTTTGGAAGGAAAAAAAAAAAAGAAAAAATAATTGTATGACGTGGAGGAATGGTATTGGTTGAAGAGGTTGTTTGACTCTATGGATAAAAGTGGGAGATTATTTAAATTATTAATTGGGAGATGATGACGTGGAAGCATGAAAAGATTTTACTGGGATCATCATGATAATGCACCCCACTTAGGCATGTCACGCCTACAAGATTTTGGAGGCTTTTGTTGTAGTACTACTGCTTATGGTGAGTGGGGAGTTTAAAAAAAGGTGCCTTCTTCGATCATCATCTTATATATGAAAAAAGTGAAAATTTATCCCCAAAAAAAAAAGTGAATCCCTTTTTTTGTTTTCTTTTTCTTTTTTTTGGGGGTCCTCTTTGTATTTAATCTGTTCTATTCATTTTTCTTTCTCAATATTGTTCTCTCATTCCCTCCCTTATTGTCTCCCCATATCATGTTTTTGTTTTTGTTTTTGTTTCTAGATTATTACTATTGTTGGTGTTATTAAAGGACGATTCACACATTACATTTTGATTTGATTTTAGCTTTATTGTCACTTTTTGTTTAATCCATTGCTTTCTTCTTCTAAATGATATGTATATTCCAAAAGCGACGCATGTTAATTACATCAAATGAGTGAATCAACTTTTTGGTTTTGCATGCATGGGGTTTGCTTGTGATTACATATATATATATATATATGTATATATATATTTGTGTGTGTGTGTGTGTGTGTATATATATATCAATGAACACGTTTCTTCTTTCATGATAATGTAGCTGCTGGCGTGGAAGTCACCAGCCTTCCAAATACATAGACATTGTACTTGATGAATATATATATATATAATCTCATTGTATGATTCCAAATATTGTTGTGTTGCAACATAATTATGCGAACTTTTTCTCCTTGTTTTCTGCTTCACACATAGTCTGAAAAGCCAAAAAAAAAAAAAAAAAAGCAGTAACATACACGTGATTATGATGAACTGTTGTAGTAGTCAATCCATTTCTAATTTGGTTTTAGATTTTTAATAAAGTAAGAGCCAAGTAAAAAGGAATATCTACCATTATACGTTGACAATATCAAACTTTCAAAGTTCAAATCGCACTGAATCTGTTGAAATCGTTGGCGTAAACAATTTGCCGAAACGTTTCGGCCCCTTGGGCCTACATGTGAAGGAAACAAGAACAGCCCATTATTCATTCTTCCTGTGAGGCTGTGCAGGGCCTTGGAAGTTGGATTTGTTAAGCCATCGGGAAATTGTAGTAAATGGTGCTTTTTCAAGACTAAGGTTCCGTTCGAATCAAACTGCTACTTGGCCCATTCATAGTTAAAATTATAAATTATACTTCAAACACAGTCTTTATTGTTCAAACCATTTAAAACCAATATTTTGATAAATTTATTAAATATAAATTCAAATTATATATTATGATTTAAACTTATTTTTTTGGTTCTAACTAATATTGATGCTAACCGCTATCCCAAACAAACGTTAATTAATAATTAAAGTAGAAAACATGTTTTGAAAATAATATTTATAACAAAGAGTAAATTTATGTTGTCAATAATTTATTGACTCCTTTATTTACAGCGAAAATATTCTTATTTACACATTAAAAAGATTTAAAGTGTAGACAATTTATCTACATGTTAGTTTATAGTGTATAAAATTTTTATTTATATAGTAAATAAATTATTTCATGTTACAAATATGCTATTTACTACAAATATTCTCAATCTTTTTCAAAAAGTTTTAAAAATATATCGGGGCCGTTTGGTATTATTTTCAAAATTTGAAATAATTTATATAGTAAATAAATTATTTCATATTACAAATATGCTATTTACTATAAATATTCTCAATCTTTTTCAAAAAGTTTCAAAAATATATCAAGGTTGTTTGGTATTGTTTTTAAAATAGGTGAAAATATTTTTATTTTAAAAAATAAAATTTTTTAAAAATTATGCTGTGAGGTTTTAAAATTTTAATCTAAAAACACATACAAAAACATTTTTAAAAATTTTAAAAACAAAAACAAACAACGCAATATTTTCTGTTCTCTCCGACCCATCTTCCAACCTGACTATGCCAAGTGTTTTAGGTCCCAGACATAGGGGGAGTCGGCAGAAAATAGTAAGCTTTCACGAAATAATTACACAAAGTACTGTCTACTCTCGCCGTAGGTTGCACGGATTGCCCCTCACAACGTTGTCTCTTCTCGTTGTTCCGACAATTATATATTTAATATATGGCACGTGTCGGTTTTTGATATTTGATTTTATTTTTGGGTGTATTGACTTTTTCTTTTAATTTTAAAACAATATCAATGTGTAATAATTTTAAAACTGTAAATTTACTTTGCATATTTTAAACAATAATTACGACTAAAACTAGATATATTAACATCATACACTAGACCATAAAAATAGAATGGTATATCAAACATGTTTTTTTTTTTTTCACATTTTGTAGTGTTAAATTAGAATTTAAATTTAAGAATTTTTTTATGGTGGATAGCACAATTTTGCCCCTCCGATGGAGCATGGATGTTTATCCATCGACTTAACTTTTTTAACATTTCGCCTGCAATTGAAAGTTATTATCTATCACGTATTGTAAATTTTGAATACAAACAGTAGCATATTAGACTGCTAAAATTCTCATCCTATAGTTAAAACATCTTGCTCCACTAGGAAAGTTAAACTTACCTCCTCCACCAAAAAAATTCTGTTTAATTTAAGGCCCTTTTAGTTTGGAGCTTCAAATTGTGTCTTTTTTATGACAATGACAATATAGTTTCGTGGAAAGGACAAGATGGTGGGAGAAAATAATTATTTTTGAAAATTTACAACAAAGTTCACCCATTGAGTCCATCAGCAAAAATCCAACCATTTATTTTTTATTTCCCTACAAACAAAACTATTTACCTACTTCCCTACAGATAATGTAGATTAAGCAAATGTTGAATAATCTTCCACAGAAAATTAAATTAAATTAAATTGTTAAATGCGTAAGAATCAATGCCGCTGCCACCATATACCAATGTCAAAGCCTACCATTGTACTGTAGTATTAAAGTCCCCATTAAATAGAGATCAAAACACATTGTGTGCCAACTGCTATTGTAATTCATCTTCAAAAAAAAAAAAAAAAAAGGAAAGTTCCCGACAAAGGGAAGGGTTATTTTCACAATGGCCCTTCCAATTATATCGCCTATCCCATTTGTCCCTTAACTTTTACTTTTATGTATTACATTACCCCAAACTCACATTGTTACACAAATAGCCCCTTTGTCAGGATTCTGTTGATTTTTGGACAGAAAATTGCACGCATAGTGGTCATGTGACACGTGTTGAAATGTTAGAGCCCGTTTGGTAAAAGGATTTGAATTGTGTTGATTCAAATATTTTGATTTGAGTTGTATGATTTAAATTGTTATCTGTATTGATGTTTAGATGTGTAGTTAACGTGTTAATCTGAATAGGGAATAAAATTAAAAATTGTGTTTGGATAGATAGTGGAAAAGGTTTTTTGATCTTCTAATAAATCTAACAAAATCTAAATGTTTATGATATTAAAAAATATACAACATGGATCTTGATTTATTCGTGTCTTCGTTATGAACATAATGAAAAAAGAATCGTCTCAATTGAATATTTAACGAATAAATTATAATTTTTTTCTACTCAAGTATAGGAGAGAAAAAAATCTAAAAAATACTGTAACATTTAGATTCGAATCATTAAAATTTAGGGGGAGACAAAACTCGAATTTTAGACTTAAAACTCAAATAAGATTCAAATTGGAATTTGAACATTAATGCCACTAAACACCTATTCAAGCCCAATCTAAAATTTTGAATCAGAAGAATCAGTTGAACCCATAAAACCAACGTACACTAAATTAACGTGTCTCTTTTGAACTAGAGGGAGGAAATTAGGTTAGAAACTATAACATATAAAAGTTTTATACTGTAGCGTATGATAACTTTATACTGCATTGGTTGGAATCATGGTTTGAACTGGTTTTCCAAACAACCTATAAAATTCTATTATGAAAAAATTAAAGTTGGGATCAAAGTGGTATAAGTGTCATCGTTCAAGGGCCATTGCGAATTTAGCCCAAAACAAAAAGATGCACTTATTTCCTTTTTTAAATGAATACCAACTGTTGTAGTTCATATTCAACACCAAAGTGAGCCAAGCTAACTTCATAAAGGGCATAAATTAAAAACCATAAAACATGAACATGGTACCAAGTGCTATGTCTACTGACAGCTTCCCCTGGTTTCTAGCAAACTAGATTATCTTCCATTTTTACTGTACCTAATTTAGTTCATAATTTCCCAACTCTGCATCTGTGGGTATTTGTATATGTATATGTATATTTTATGTGCATGGATATATACATACACACACATAAGCCCCATAAATCTAGTTTTATCTCTTAAGAAAGATCCTAAAGCATATCAACTTTTGGTACTTAATTAGTGGAAAAAGTGTGAAAATTTTCTATAACGAGAAAGATACTGCATTTATACATACTTGAAAGAGAGAGAGAGAGAGAGATTGCATGCATGGGTCATTAATAAAAGACGAAAACTGCAAAAGCATCCTGGTGGGGACTCATAAGTTGTATGTTTCTCTTGGGACCTCTGGCTGGTCCTATCGTCTTTATTTTTTTTTAGATAGAACATATTGAAATTTGTTATGCAATTTAAATCAATCTCTCTCTTTCTCTCTCTCTCTCTCATGTGGAAAGCAATTTTTGGTATTTTTGATTGGTAGAAGTGTAGAATTCTGAAGAGAGATATCTTGATCTTGCTACCATTCAACAATCCTCTAGAACAAGAGAGAAAAAGGAAACGAGTAAACAAAAATTGAGAGAGAGATGGTGAGATTTTTTCTAGGGGCTTTGAGGGTATGCCTTTTTATTCTCGTAAACAAAAGAAACTGCCAAAACAGATTAGGAGACAAACTAGGAGATGCAACCAGTCCACCGCATAGATTTATGAGACACACCACCTTAAAGATTGTGATGGGTTTCTCCATACTTTTTTTTTTTTTTTCAATATTCAACCAGTTTTTGGTAGTTCAATAGGATAAGTACAAGAGGAATATTAAACTCTATTGCAATCAACAAAAAATGCTTTTAGATTTGTATTGAGTCTAATATAAAAATCATGGCAAGTAAACAACCTCAAGAATCCGATACCAATTCTCTAACTAACTCTCTTTATTATTTTTTAGATTAATGTCATTGATACATTTAAATTTTGAGGTCATTCTCAGTTTGCTGTCAAATTTAAAAAACTCCTACTTTACTTTGTAAATTTTAATTTCAGTCCTATTTAACTCTTTTTGTTAGAATTTACATTAAAATCAGAGTTAAAAAGGACGACATGGTCACATAATCTCTCTATTAGAAATATTGTTATGGTTAAGTAGGAGTAAAATCAAATTCACAAGACAAAATAGGAGTTTTTAGAGTTTGGTAGGCAAATTGGGATGACCACAAAGTTCAAGAACTAATGAAAATTAACCCTATTTTTTATTTAATTTGTAATTTTGCAAGGTTTCTTTTCCGATGAGTACTTTTACTAAAAGTGGATGTTTTTCAGCCTTCAAATCTAATTAAAAATCGCGTTTTTCTTTTCTGCAAATCTGATAGCTAAAAAAAGAAATCAAGTGTGCTGTTACATTTTTCTGTCCCCTTGACTGTCCTAACAAATAAATTTTGTTGCATAAGTGAATTGTTTAACTGTTTTTAATATTTAGGTCATATTATGTGTTTAGATTATTAAGTTTAAATGATGTATTGAATAAATAATAAATAGGACAGCCAAAAAGATAGAAAAATGAGACAGCAAATCTGGACTCAAAAAACAGATTTCTACTAATAGGTTTCTTTTTAGTACCTACTAGAGAATTCTTCATTTTGTAAAGCATTCATGCAGCCATCTTGTTAATTTGTTATATCCATTCATTTATTGTTAAAAATGAGTGACTATAAATTTTTATTAGTATGTGCGTCGAAGGGAAGCATGGAGGTCAATCGATAAAATATATAGGGTATTTGACATGGTGATTAAAATCACTGGTTAGAACTGTTTTTGTTGTAGCATGTAAGAGTTTTACAATGTAACAATTTTTTTTTCTTTTTACTGTAACATGTGAGAGCTTTTTACTGTTTATAACTGATATAATAGTTATGACAACCCCTTGTCAAATAGGCTATTAATTTTGATGTTAATTTGCCAAGTGAGAACTATTGTAACCAAAATGGCAAGCAGCTGAACCAACAAAAGACTGACATGCCTAATCCAAAGCAAAGAAAGGAAAAATCAAGGGAATACAAGACTAAAAGTCTGTTTATTTCATAAATTTAACTACAGTTTAAACTATTTTGGTAAAATATTTTTTTCATAAAAATTTAAATTTTCCTTTAAAATTTCTTTTCAAACTTATAAACTAAAAGGGTCATAAAACTTTCAAGCAATAAAATTCACTAGGTCCTTGGCGAGCAGCTGAGCCAACCGAAGACCGACCAACTTAATTCAAAGCAAAAAAGGCAAATAAATCAAGAGAATACAAACAACATTTCTCCATGAACGAACATGGGCCGAAAGAGCCTAACAGCTCTGAATCCAATTAATAAAACAAGACCGAAAATGTCAAAGTAACAAACTTTACTTGTCAATTAAAACACCCCCCCTGCCAAACTGTTTTTCTGATCCATACTGCTACCAAACCAAACAGTTGTAACAAGTTTTAATTTTTTTAATGTGTGCATCACTCATACAACTGCTAGAATTATTTTTTTTTTCGAGGGCTCAACAGCTAGATATTTGCAAACAAACCCTTGACCATTCTTGGGTTTTTTTTATTTATTTTTATTCTTCTATTTTTATATATATATATATATATATATTTTGCTTTTGAGTCATGTTTGTTTAGTTTTTTTTAAGGGTCATGTTTGTTTAGTTATGTTATCAATATTGACCTTTCACGCTCACTCAGTCAGTGTCGTGTGGGTGGGTGTTTTCTTGGAACAAGAGCTTTTTTATTTTTTTATTTTTTTTCAGTCAGTCGACAACAAACCCACCCATGCACAACATTGCACATATTGAAAATCTTGTTCCACTCTCTCTCTCTCTCTCTCTCTCTCTAACCATTCCTTTGAAAAAAGAAACCCCATTTTCGTCACCATTTTCAGAGTCACAGAGTTGCAGGCATAATCCAATTTGGACACTTCCTTGGGGTTTCGTATTCTTCAATCTTTTCCCTCTTAAATGCCTCCTTTTCTTTCTCTCTCTCTCTGTTCTTCTTCTTTCAGCTTCTGAATCAATCATGTGCCCAAAAGTTGCATTCTTTCTTTTACCTTTTTAGAAAGAACCTTTTTTTTTTCTCTTCCAAAAAAAAAATTATGAATCTTTGAACTTTTTTTTTCCTTCTCATTTTCTCTTTTGCTTGAAACACACCACAGTTTCTTTTCTCTGTAGAGTTTTTGTTCTCGTCTTTGAGAGGATAAAAATTTTCTTGGAAAGTTTGAAAAGAACTCATCAATTATCAAGCGTAAAGTAAAGTTGATTACTTTTCTAGGGTTTACTGATCGTTATGTTCTTTCCCCGATTCCGCTTCTGCAAAACATGGATTCTGCACAGAATTCCCAACTTTAGGTCCTCAATGTCGAATTCTGTGACTGTCCATCTCGCCATTTTAATCCTCGAATACATGTAATGCTCTTTTTCTCTTAGGCATTTTCTCAAACATCTTGTCTGCACTTGAATTTTTCCCACCATTTTGTAAAACTCGTACTATTTTTCTCCTTTTCAAGATGGGTTGTGTTCATGG
Source organism: Artocarpus heterophyllus (assembly GCA_025403435.1). NCBI lineage: Eukaryota > Viridiplantae > Streptophyta > Magnoliopsida > Rosales > Moraceae > Artocarpus > Artocarpus heterophyllus. The sequence continues at coordinate 4,365,665 of CM046341.1, read as the reverse complement.
GAAGTGTTGTAGCCGCTACCCTTCGTCTTCCAACGAAGATTCTGGAGAATTCCCAGAGCATGATCCGTACAGTTTTCAAAGAAAACACCTGTTAACGGAGCGTTCATTGGAGTGCGCTCCCGTCCCCTCCCACGACTTCCGTTTGGAGTACTCCGTTCTCACACAACGAGGATACTATCCAGACTCACTTGATAAGGAGAACCAGGACAGTTTCTGTATCAAAACCCAGCTCCAAGGTAACCCCGACATCCATTTCTTTGGTGTGTTTGATGGGCACGGACAATTTGGCACCCAATGTTCGAATTTTGTTAAGGACAGAGTCGTGGAAATTCTCTCCGCCGACCTGACATTGCTCTCGGACCCCATCGAGGCCTATAATTCGGCTTTCCTGGCTACCAATGCTGAGCTCCATGGCCACCGTGACATCGATGATTCGATGAGCGGGACTACGGCGATCACGGTTCTCGTTGTTGGTGACACGCTTTTTGTGGCCAATGTGGGCGACTCGCGCGCGGTTATTGCGGTTAAGGACGGGAATCGGGTTGTTGCCGAGGACCTCTCTCGGGACCAGACGCCGTTTCGGAAGGATGAGTATGAGAGGGTGAAGCTATCTGGTGCCAGGGTTTTGAGTGTTGATCAAGTGGAGGGGATTAAGGATCCTGATATTCAGAGCTGGGGTGATGAGGAGAGTGAAGGTGGTGATCCTCCGAGGCTGTGGGTTCAGAATGGTATGTATCCTGGCACCGCGTTTACAAGGAGTGTGGGGGACAGGACGGCGGAGAGGATCGGCGTGGTTGCCGAGCCGGAGGTGTCGGTTGTTGAGCTCACACCAAACCATCTCTTCTTTGTTGTTGCAAGTGATGGCGTGTTTGAGTTTCTCTCAAGCCAGGCTGTTGTAAACATGGTATGTTCAGAATTACCAATTATGTATAGTTTCCCATAAAATTTTTCCCAATAGATTTTGAAATCTTGAGTTAGAGATTTACTAAATGCACACCAAAATTTAATGTGGTTATGTAACTTATGCTCATTCTCTTGTGTGTGTAAAGCCCAATGTGAATGTCATTTTGAATGGCAGTATATAGTTGCAAACTTAATGTATGATTTATAGATAGTATGTCATGGGTGACTAGTGTTTTCCAAGCATTTTAGGTTGTTACAACTAGGAGTCAATAAAAGAACTTTGTTGGGTCTTGTAGAATTTGAGCAATATGCAAGTTTTATAGCAGTAAGATCTAGCTTGGATTCACTATTTATGGACTTTTAGATGAGCATTTTTGTTACCACTGAAATGGAAGAGAGAGAGAGAGATTGTGTCATCCCTACTCTCCCCCTCATGTCTCTCCCTATCCTTTAGTGTTATCTTGAATTCCATTTGTTCTGGTGTCATATAATTTCCAGCCTGTTTGGTTCATAGTTTTGAATAGAAAATTAGAACGGAAACCCAAATTTTTGTGAAAGTAAACATTATAGCAAAAAGGTTTGAATATGGTCATTGTTTAGTTTTTCCTTGACAGATTAAAGAGTTTCCTTGTTCCTTTCTTCATTTAGGCTGCAAAGTATACGGATCCTCGTGATGCCTGTGCTGCCATTGCTGGTGAATCTTATAAACTATGGTTGGAGCATGAAAGCCGGACAGATGACATAACGATCATCATTGTTCACATCAGAGGCTTGAATGTATGAATAATGTAGACTTTCTTATGGTTGCATATTTTGCTGCCTTTTGTTTTTGCTTCTTTTTGTTTCCCCTTACCTGAACGGATACCATGCCTTGTTCTGGTCTAAACTTGTGTATATCATTTTAATGCCATGTGGTAAATCTGCCTGGGATGGCTATAACTATAAGTTTGGGGTCCAATTTGGAGAGTTTATGTTGTTGGAGAAATGTTGTTTCAACTTCATATATAAAATCATTTTATTTTAATTTGATTTGTACACCTTCTACCGACAAGAGGTTAAATCTTACTAGTAAGTTCTAACTATATTGGTTTTGTTATGAGAGATATGACTTATGTAAGACCGCCGTTCCCGCATAAAACAAGACCATGCCATGAACGCTTTCTTTGTTTTTTTTTTTTTTTAAAGAAAAAAAAAAAAAGCTTCTGAGAGAATTATGATCCTATCTGTTCTTGTTGGCTGATGTTTAACTCTTTTTTTTTTTTGGGGTGTTTGCTTATAGTCTGCAGCTGTATCTAGAGATGGATCAAGTGGGATCAATAGTAGAACTGCCTTAAGAAAAGGGAAAGGAACTTCGGATATGTCCGCGGCAACTGGGTCAGATGTTTATCGCTCAGTACGAAGCGATCTCTCAGATCTACAGTCCTGTCAATATCATGTCTCAATGAATCGAAGCCCGGCTATTGTTGTTCCATCTCCCACATGTCAAAGGCCCCTGGAAGTGGTGGGTCTCTAACTTTGTATTATGCCAATCTCTAACATTTGCTCCGTATTGCGAGGTGATGGGTCTCTCAAACTGTACAGTGCAATGTATCTGAGCATATGTTTTTTGTATCTTCTTGTACTGCAGTGACTCAACTGACAGTTTTTCGTGAAGCTGCCTCGCATCTCGTTGACACTTATTCTAAGCGGTACTGGTCTAATACCTTTTAGGACTCCTTTAATATTTCACAATTTCCATCATGGTATTTTCTCGAGGAAGAAACAAACTTAAAATCTTTTAAACATTTTCATAGTTACTCTTTGTAAATCCATTATTCTACAAGTTTAGTGTCAAAGAACATCCTTGTTTAAATTCTGAATCTTCTGTTTGCCTTGTCAACAGGGTCAGCAGTGCAGTCAGCTGGCAGCAACAGTTGTTAGTCCTACATTTACGATTCTTGTTTACTAATCGCTAGCGCGTCGCTAATGTTACTTTGTCACACGGTTTTCTGACTATACCAATGCATTGAGGAGAAGAAAAATTGCTCTCCTTCAGCTCTAGCCTTGGCGTCAACTAAGCCCAAGAGTGTAGAGAAAGAAGGAGGAAATAAGATTTGTAGATTCATAAGGATGTTCTCTTGCAGGAGGTTGGAAGTTGATGATCATGTAGTTGCAGGGTGCGGAAGTAGAGTACTTATTTTACTACACGGCATTCTGCTTAAAACAATGTGCAAAATTAAGCTTAGGTCGTGATTCTTCATTTCCTTGTTTCTTAGAAGAATGGTGATCGCCTGGTTTTTATCGGCATGAAAATACTAGTTTGAATGGTTTAGTGTAGTTTGTTTATGCATGACTAGCTCATGAGCAATTGCAATTTACAAGGGAAGTCGTGTTTGTTATGAATGATGATGATCACAACTCGGACTCGTCTCCACTATCTCAATTTTCTTTTTAAAGTAAGGAGTCTCTGATTAGGGATGAATATCTGGTAACAAAACTGAGGCTTATGCTCAATAATTTCAAAGATATAAGATGGTTATCATGAAAATATGGCCTAATCCATACTCTTGTCTTTGTTCCTTAAGAAAGTGACAAAAGACAAGAGTTGAGAACGGCCTGCATGTCTTTGCCTTTTGAAGCACCTGAAGCCCCGTCCAATAAATTGATAGCTCGTCGGTTCAAGAGTCTAAGTGTACTTGCAAGAACTGCCAGCCAATTGCTTGGGGGAAAGATTCCATTATGTGCAAACCCTACAACTCATGATTTTTATTCATCCTCCAAATCCTTAGGCAGCTCTTAATGACTGGCCCGCCCTATTCACATAGATATTGGGTTATTTAATTTTGAGAAAATTACACTTTATGTTACTTTTTTTAAAGTTGTGATTATTTATGTCATACTTAAAAAAATGTATGGCACATTATTATTTATATTATATGTTAAGTTGTACCATAAATGAACATGTGACATTTATTAAAATTTAAGAGCAAATCTTAAAAGATTGCATTTATGAAAATTACCTTTTTATCTCTTTGAACCTTGAATTTTAGGTTCACTTAAAGGGTGTTACTTTCGGCATTTGATCTTATTAAATTAATATATCCAAATTAAATTTAAGACACAAATTTATACCCTTTTTTATCAATATTCAATTTTGACATAAAAAATTGTCTAAAATACCTTCAAATTAAAAAAAAAAAAAGAAAAAAAAAGAGAACTTTAAAAAACTTTAAAAAGTTTTTAATAAAGTTTTTTACTTAAAAAATGCACTAAATACCTTAAAATAGGTGTTTTATGTATTTTTGTTGTTGTATTCTTCTGTTTTGAAAGTTTTTATTTTTTTTTCTTTTATATAAAGAGAAATTGGTTATTTTAAAAGTAAAAATAAACAATAACAGGGATAAGGTATGACTTCATAAAATAAATCTAATTTAAAAGTATACATTTATTGAAATAAAAAAACCAAATACATAATTTTTTAATTAACTTAAACGGACCACATAAAAATATAAATATCTTTTTTCCTTTTGGCCTTTTCTTATTTGGACCCCCACCGCCCCTTTTGTCGATTTTTTTAATAGGGAGAGAGATTTTACTCATTTATAGTCAAGCTTGTTTGAGATTCTTTAGAAGATTAAAGTCCTTAACGGGCATGGAGTTTATAGCTTTGTCAGCTATCGGTCGTTTCTTTGCAAGAAAGAACAAGTCATAGAGGAAGCTAACATTTGTTTGTTTTTTGGCCATCTAAGTTGGATTCGGAACCTTTTTTTTTTTTTTTTTGCTTGAAAACAAAAGTACAAAATTTTATGGAGTAAAAAAAGTGCAAAATTTAACAGCCGCCAATAATTAGCAGACTAGAAGTATACAGACAATTTCTCGTCTATCCTGTTTTGTAACATGTTACATTTCTCCAACAACCTGCTCAACCTTTCAGCTTCCTCGTTCACCTTGTGAGCCACCGCAACTTCTTCAACACCGTTATCGGCAATAACGTTTCCACGATCCCGATCAACTACGGAATCATCCTCCATGAATTCACTTGTTGTAATGGCCTCTGCAGATTCACCATCGGGGGCCAATTGGGGAACAACTTGATTAGCTTCTGGCAGTGGCCGATACTTGCTGAAAGGAAGAGGGTTACAACTAACTTCGATCATTTCATCTAGAGATGGCTGGTTTAAATGATAGGGGGACAGTTCACTGCCTTCAAGACCCAACACGTCCAGATCACCATTAGCTGAAGTGAAATCAGGACGGTCCAAAACATAAGCCAAAGAGAAAGGCCCGCTGGCTACGCCCATCAATCGCCAATTGAAAATACGCTTGAAGATCATAACCCAATTCGGAACAATATGGAAGCACGAGCCGCGCAGCTCAAGTCGAGAGCTTTGCAGCATTATGGATGCCTCTTTTATAGCAAGTGCATGTCCCATCAATATATTGGATTCTGTCAGGTATGTGATCAAGCTCTTACCGAATTCTACTCGCTGGATCTCAATAGTTTCTCCAGCGCCTGAGCCTTTGGCCAAGTAAGATAAGTCACCGTGGAAAGGAGGAAGTTTACAGTCCTGTAATGCAGACATCAGGGGTTCAATTTTCTCAGCTGAACTCCACCCGTTTTCTGGCATGCATCCCTCCACAAAACTATGCTCGTGAGTGAACTCTTCCAGCAAAGCAATCTCAGGGCAAGGCCAATTCATAGGATTTGCTTTGCCCGCAGTATCAATCTCCACAAGTGACTGGTCCAAGGCTTCGTTGAATGCCCGGACACAATCATTTGGATCTACTTCATTGTCTTTCATCCTGTCTAGTGCCTCCAAAGAAGGATTCAAGTGAGTAAGAACAAGTTCACGTGTTTTAACGCAATAAAGAACAAGTTGCGGAGGTGATTCACTTGCCAGCCACTGTAGTCCCTCCCTTAACCGGGTGTCACTAAAAAACCCATCCAAACATTCTAATTGCTGGTCTTCGACAAGGGAAACAACCAGAAAGCTACTTATTCGTGACTTGTCCATGTCAAGGAGGCCTAATTCATTTGCTATAACGGAGGGAGGATCTGAAGCCTCATCCTTGAATGAGCCACTTAAGATTAGAAGAGGCAAGCAAGAACTAGAAGGAATTGACATCAAAAGTTTATGAAGCTGAGCTTTTTGATGATTCCAAGGGATGCTATCACTTACAAGGAACAAAACAGCATTTGCACCAGACACAGTATCCATTAGATCATTGAAATTTGCATCCTTAACTACAGACAAGCAACAGGTTAGATCTGCACGCAACTGGCCAGGAATCCATTTCTTCCAAATTGACATCCCAGGATATGAAATTACCAAATCATCATCCGCTTGGCAGGAAGGTATGAGTTTCGAGTGCAACCATGGACCCATTCGCAAACGGGCAGTTTGGCCGTATTTACCCAAATTAGCTTCTTCTGAATTTGGAGAACATACAATAATTTTCCAACAGATGCATTTTGCATCAGGGTTTCGTCTGCGCAGTGTACCCACTATTTCTTCAGAAACATTCAGTCTTGACCATGATTGTTCATGCTTTGTATATCTCTCCCTCAAAACATGATCAAGTTCAAACTGCCCAGATGTGCTGGGTGGCTACAAAATAAAGTAGAGATATACATAAAAAAAATAAAAACGAATCAAGTTTAAGAGAAAATCACTTCAACTAGTTTATTTGCCCAATAAATGGCGAGTAGGATGAAGAGAAAAATGAGACACAAATCATGTTTTCAATTCACACTATAGCTCACGAAGATAGAGGAAGAGGGCCTTGCTAACAAATAAGGCATACAAAGGAAATTCAATTAACTGCCCTTCTTTTAGAGAAAGGTGCAAAGGAAAAACCAGAGTGCATGCAGAGTAATATAAGTTGCAGGATATCGAAATGTGTTCAATTCACACTATAGCTCATGAAGATAGAGGAAGAGGATTTTACTAACAAATAAGGCATACACAGGAAATTCAATCAACTTTCCTTCTTTTGGAAAAACGTGCAAAGGAAAAACCAGATGGTGCATGCAGAGTAATATAAGTTGCAGGATATCGAAAAGCTTACATCTCGTTTCGGTTGAAACATTGGCCCCAATGGTAATGAATCCAATGCAGCATTTGCAGCTAGCTGCCTTTGCTGTCGCAACTCCCTTTTCCATGAAGCACGTCTCTTCCATGACCTGAGCAAGAGGAATGCAAAGACAATGAGGAACATGGTGGAACAATAATAGTCATAACAAATATGCATAACAAATAGAAACCTTATTATCAACTTGAGTTTTGCCTCGGCAATTTCTTCATGTTGATAGTTCGCCATAACTTCCTCATTTTCATAATCCGGGAGGACATCCAAAGGTTCTTCGTCTTCCAACTCATTAACTGTATCTTGAGGCACTGGAGTCTCCACAGTATTTTTATATGGAATCTCTGGAAGTCTATCTTGCAGAGTTGTCTTCGAAACAAAATTCAATGGCATTTCTTTTCTGTCAGAATGCATGCTTATCTGTGGAGGGCTGCTGAAAGAAACATCATAGTTTGGCTTTTCTTCATTACTAACTCTGTTAGGCAAGGGTTTTGGCAAGGAGAAATCCCACGATAAAGAATAGAAACCAGGCAACTGATGCTCATCTTTACGCTGCTGACTAAAAATGGGATTTTCAACAACGGGCCACATTTTTTTGGGTTCTTTTGGGGATGGAACAAGTTCAAAATCAGCCATTTCTTCATCAACCGAATGCACGGGACTAAAAACTTCAACAGATGAGGTATTGTGAACAGATTTTTTCTTCTCATCAGATGAGGGAGTTTTTAGTTTTTTATCAATTGTCTTGGCCTTCTGAATTTCTTGAGGTGCTTTAGTAGGTGATATGACTTGACTAGGAGGCGAAACATCCTCCAATATCAATCCTGATTTTTTATGATCAACCAGTTTAGAACACTTGGTAGGATAGTCCTTATCGCTGTTGAGAAATGGTCCTTCCTTAACCATAAATGGCTCTTCAAAGACCTTGATAAGAAAACCATGGTATTCCAAAAGGCTTTCCATGTCCTCCTCCTTTGTTCATTTACAATGAAAACGTAAAATAAGTAAGAAAAGTATATATTCAATTTCCAAACAAAACAATGTACAGAGTTTCAAGTAAAAAAAAAAAAAAAAAGTACCTCCATTGCCAGCCACTTAGCAATATGGCTAACAGGCAGACCTTGATTATTCTGAAGTCCAGCATGTAGAGAAGCGAGTGCTTGTGTCCGTAACTGGTCAAATAGAATAGCAAACAAAAAAAGTGTACTTCTATATGGTGCATAAGTGCAAAAATGCTTGTGTAAGCTAATATAAAGAAAGAAGACGTGACAGAAAAATTCCAACATAGACAACAATTATGATGATCTGATGACCTATAAAAATGTGTTATTTATTATTGGGCTACAGAACTGTAGAAAAAGGCTACCCAAGTCTAAGAGAGATCACTGTAAAAATTGCTTTATACCTTGGCAAAGTGAGCATGCATTAAGCATGCTTGAAGATAACTTGCTTTCCTTGCCAGCCGAAAAAAGGCAATAAAGTTTCCTGTTCTACAGGCTCTGGAAGAGCAACACAATTCACTTATTAGATTATGGTTTGTATGGTTTCCAGGAAATACAGCAATGAGGAGTAACAACCTTGCCACATTACGTGCAAACAGCACCTCTTTTGTTTGTCTTATCTCAGGAGTCATCTTTGCAAGATCAAGTGAGAGCTCTGCCGGTTCAACCTAGTAGGAATGATTATTTTCATGGACAACAACAAAATGAAACTCGTACAATTAAGCAGCTGCCGCAGATGACTTACCATGTACCCCGGATGCTTGTCTAGCTTCAGAAGTGCATAATATCCACGAAATTCTCTCTCTGTGGGAATGGATATTCCTTTCTTTCTGTGATCATCATACAGTTGAAACAGTTCAACTGATGTTTTATTCATCTGTTCAATGTTCAGGTGCGCATCAAAACCCTCAGAGAAGCCTTCTCCCTTTGAGTATTCGCATAATTCATGCATGGCAATTATGTGAAGTCTTATCTGAAACAAACCCAAAACAATTAGAGACATTAAACAGTTATGAAAGGCCAGGATTTGCACATAACACCAAACATATTCAAACCTGCAACTGGAATTGGAAAAAAAAAGCACGTATCTCAGGTGCTAGTGGAAAATTTCTAAATTAACCTATGACACTGGGTTAACATGAAAGGAAGTTCCTCATCTAGAACTCATGACAAGAGTGCCACAAACCGACTAAAAACAATGAAAGGCTAATTCATTATGAATGCAAGAAAGCTACGAGATTGAGAGTATAGTTTGAGTTTCTATCATCATGAATGCAAGAAAGTCCGGTCTCAATTGCAGACATTTTGTGCTAAAACTAAAGTTTTTTTATAATAATTGCTAAACTAATACATACCATTTGCTCCAGCATAGTAATAGCACCTTGGTTAAAAATGTGTTGCATTCTCAAATCCATTCTAATTGCTCGCATTCTATCCCACAAGAAGTTATATATGCCAAGAAACCTGTCATTATAAGGCTGATCAAGCAAATTGAGCAAATAGTCAATTGTCTTCTGCAGAACAGGCATCGGTCTTATCAAGTTTGCGTGCCTCTCAGCTGTCCTAGTATACTGCAACAGAACGAAGAAAATGGATATTAACACTCGTTATAGGGTAAACATTTTTAAAAGTTTCAGCCAAAATGTAACAGCCCGTTTTATATAAAACAGAGTATGAAAAGCACTACCTTTTTAACAGCAAGATATTTGCTAGTCTGATTTCTATCCCCATCCAACCGTTCAAACTGGTCAAGATCCCCTTTTCTCTCTCGCTCTCCCCTCTCCGATTCTGAAGCAAAGAACCATATTTAAAGAAGAAAAATTAAATTTCATAAGAAATCCACAGTAGAAGGAAGTAGTAAAGTCATACAATATAATATATAGACAGAACTCGAATTAAAGAGTCAAGTACACTTTTTTTTTTTAGAACTACAATATCTTTTGTAACCTTTAGAAACTGAATTCAAGACCTGAATGTTGCAAGTGGCAAAAATTTATCAATTAGTTCACAAGCTAGCTCTACTCATGAAGTTGGGAGAGATACCAGGACACATATCTATGCATAAACCGACAATAACACTGGATGATCTTGAGCCTTCATACTCAGATAAAGCACTGCCACTAGCAAACTCTTCACCCAATTCTGTAGAATGTTCTGGACTTAATTTGTTCGTCCCAAAAATAGCTGGTTCATGTGGAATGGTTGATATCTTTATCTCAGCAGCATCAGCACTGCTTTGTGCTTTTTCTCCTAGTTCAACCTTGAAGCGGGCCAATCTCTTTGCCTTGGCTTGCATTTCTCTGCAAATAGAATCAAGATATTCTGAAGCATAACAAAAAATATACTAAAACTTAAGGATGAAAAGAAATTAACCCATACAAAATCCTACCGTTCAGCATCTTGAATATCAAAGGAGCTTCCCTTGGTGATTTGAATGCTGGAATGTAAAGGAGGTGATCTTGATCTTTTTGTAACCTGGAAGCTGGTGGTTGCAGCAGCTTCAGAGAGAGTATTGCTTGCATGTGGCAAAGACCTCTGAGGAGCTTGAGAATCATGAGTACTAAAGTTGACATTTGAATCAGTACCCAATGCAGAAGGAGATAAAGAAGGCCTGGGAAGGAAAGCACAAATAAGACTCAAACAATTTTTTTCTCCTCTTCTTTTTTCCCTTTCAGGGGTGGGATTCCATAGAAGTTTAAGTACCAAAAACACCCTAAAAGAGTAAACATGTCTTTTGTATCTATCAGCATGTGTAACGCACTCGATTGCTCATGTAAAATATTTTATCACTTGCCAATTTACAAAAAAACCATTTCTTGGCTCAATTTCTGCTGCTTATTATGAAGAAAGTTTCTGTTTCAAAAAGAATTTTATTGAGTATTTCTCAAAGAAGCCACCTACATTATGATGGAAAGAGGAACCCAAACGATGCCTGGTTATTGTAAAATAAGACAAAAAGTAACACTTCATCAAGATATATATGTAAAAAAAGAGGGGGGGGGGGGGGGAAGAGGAGGGGGAGGAAAGAAAAATGAAAAGCATGTGTATTTTTCCTCATTTTAGGTAAATATTTTTTGAAGTCATCCACATAGATTATTTTCCAAAAACATAAAACACAAAAACTATAACAAAAAAAAGTAACAAATTAGTAGTTATGTTCTTTTATTCTATGCAGGTTACCTTTTTGCATTGTTTTGAGGGAACTGAGAACTTTCATGGAACTCTTTGCTGGCAAATGCTGGAGTAGAGGACCTGGTTCGATTTGTGACTTGGACATTATCCAAACGACTTCCTTCAGAAACATAAGAGCCTATATAAGGTGAGACTGAAGGTTGGTCCTCCGTAGCCTGCAAATTGATAGAATTACCTGATGGCTTGGGCCGTTCATCTAAAGAATAGATGGATGAAGCAGGCCTGCAAAAAAAAAAAAAAAAAAAAATTGGGGGGGGAGCAAAGCTTTGTCAAGAAACACAACGGTATGCAAACAAGCAGAATGGAGAAGCATTGAACAAAGACTCTGCAGTACAGTGTCATCCAAAAGGATGTCAACATTAAGTGATATGTTATAGTAAGAAGAGAGATACATCATACATCATTTACAACAGGATGATCAGACCATTATGAGCAGCCAACCAGCAATAGCATAAAGTGAGCATTGTTTTTCTCTTTAAAGAAGAAGGCTAACAACTATAAACACTAGCTCCAGTCTCAAACATGATGCACAGGGTTCCAAGAATGCTAGCTGAACACATGGGAGTAGTGTTTGCCGCCAGCAACAAGATAGAATTCATCTTTGTGTGCATAAGCATACATATGCAAATAAGTCCGACATGGAGACTTACCGTACAGGTGCAGTTCGAACAGAAGAAGGGCGAAAAGCCTCAACAAAATGGCTGCTTCTAGAATCCACCTCCGGCAACTGTGCCCTTGGAGGAGCCAAGTGACTACAATCATCAAAAACCAAATCTAAGAACCATGAAACTTCAAGTACCTGGTAAACGCAGGCAGAAATAAGAAGGAAAACAAACTAACAAGTACAAAATCTTACCGTACAGACCCAAATCCAACAGAAGCAGGACGGAAACCGTCAACAGGAGGATTGTTCCTAGAACTCAGCTCAGGTGACTGAGCTCTCGGAGGAAAAAAGCGACTGCAATTATCAACAAACCAATCTAAACATACAAGACTGAGCATTTAGTAGATGAAACAAAGAAAGAAAATCAAAAACTTACCGTACAGGTCCAGCTCCAGCAGAAGGACGAAAATTCTCGGCAGCAAGATTGTTTCTAGAAGCCAATTCGCGTGTCAGCAAACAGAAAATTCCAAACCAAAACAAGCAAGCAAAAGGAAGTGAAACTAAGAACAAGAAAAGCTCTTCGGAGTTACCTTCTAGGGAAACCTTGACCGGAATTTCTCGAATAATCTTCTCCTCGAGACGGAAACGACGGCGATTTGGATCGTCTACTGTCTTGCGATCGAGAAACCTTGAGAGTAAGACTGGTATCGGAATTCCGCGTAGCCACGGCTGATGTGAAAATAGAAGGCAGCGGCCTTTGGTCACCGCCATTGTTAGGCGGAGACTGGAAAACGGGCCTGGAGAACAATTACGTCAAAATCAATCACCATATCGCATTCATAACATATTCCGTTTCGTAATTCCAAAGCGAAAGAGGAAGAAAGAAAGAAACCGACGAAGTTGATGGGAGTTCGGAGCTGAGAGAACCTGGGAGACAGCAGAGGAGGAGAAGCGCCGGGAAAACGCGGCGCTTGCTGAGAAGGAGAGGAAAAAGGCCGAGCAGCATTGCCGATTGCATCCTGCGATACGAGCCCTGCGGTTGCTGTCTTTGGCCCTGCCACCTTCCCAAATCCAGCACCCTCCATTTTTCTTCTTCTTCTTCGTCTAGGGCAAATTCAAAGCTTTTTCCATGAAAGAACTTCTTTTTTTTTTGTTCTCGAGCTTTTCTCTTCTCTTTTAAGTTTTAACTCTCTATAATTTCTCTTCTTCAGTGAGGGTTTTTTCTTCGCTTTTTCCCCAAAAAAGATGGGGAAAAAAAAAAATCGTAGTTGAAGAAGGAAGAAGAGGCGCTCTTCAAATTAGATGATTAAACGGCGTCGTTCTTATATTCGAAGAGAAGATGAAGGGGCGCTCTTCAAATTGGGTCATCAAACAGCGTCGTTTAATTAGATCATCCAACGACGTCGTTGTTGGAGTCTGGGCTAAATCATGGGCTACTTGGGCCTGGAGGCTTGTCCACCGAAGAAAGTCCAACCCATTATCTGTTCTTAAAAAGACAAGGGTTAATAAGGCATGGCCTTTTTTATTTGTATTTAACTCTAGTTTACGGATATTGTTTATATGTTTTAATATATATGTATAAAGATATTAACAACCTTATAAAATATTGTTAGCTTTAATTTTTTTTAAAAAAATAATGATAATACACATTTTAAAGATTTCAAACGGATTATGATATTACTATATTAAAAAAACCTTATAATTAGGGAATTTGTTGGTTAAATTCAAATTATATCTAAAATAACAATTTTAAAATTCTCTCAGCTAAAAGAAGAAAATTTTTTGCCGACGAATTAGAATCATGATTTTACTGAAAAAATGATAATAATACACAATGACATTCATTTTTTAAGGCTTTAAGTAATAATGATATGTCCTTTTTTATGATATGTAATTAAATTAATGACATAGTATTTATTAAGTCTTCTTGTGTGTCTTATAAGTTATATAATTTATATATCATTAAATTAATAATATGTAATAATGATGATACTTAATGACATTTATTTTTTGAGACTTCAAGTGATAATGATATTTCCTATTTAGATTGTGTTAACATTATGGATTAATAATACAAATAATACTACTTGACATTAAATTTTTATTGCTTCTTTTTTTTAAATTAAATTTTAAATAATTTAATAACATTGGTGGATTTTTTTCTTAAGTTACATTGTAAATAATTTAAGTGTATTTATATTTTTCTAATATCAATTTATTTTTTTAACGACTTAAATATAAAAAAAAAGAATAATTGTTAAAAAACTAAATATATAATAAAGTTTACTTAAAATATATTTTTGAATAATTTTTTTGAAAAAAGACATACTAATAATATTTGTAAAATAAAGACAATTATTTATTTACTTTAAAAAAAAAAGGCCGCATGATGTAATTTTTATAAAAGACAAAGATAAGTGGGTCCACTTTCCCGCCACGTGTACAAACGAGATAATCATGTGCAGATTTTTCAATTTTTCTTGCCAAAGACGATTTTCCGTCCAAGTTCATTTTTTTAGGGCAAATATTTGTCTATATTCTCGAGAAAACAAATCGAATCGGATCGCATCTTAACCAGGGTTTGTGGACTTGAAGAGTTCACTATAACGCAAAGTGGAGATTATCAGCCGTAGCCATGGTTGCAGCACCGGGCGGCTCGGTTCAGAAAACAGAGGAAGAATGGCGAGCGGTTCTCGCTCCTGAACAGTTTTGGATTCTTCATCAGAAAGGAACAGAGTAAATTTCCATCCTGGTTTTATTGATCGATTGCGGTAGAAATTTTTAATTTTTTGTATTTTTTTTTTAAGTTTTGATATGAATTTTTGCTTAATTGGATTTATCTTGTTGTATAATTTTCGGTTGAAATTTCGTGAAGACAATTTAAGATTGATCAGTTGCAGCTATGTGGAAGAATAAAAATAATGATAACCAATTTGCAGAATGTTTATGACTAGTTTGTGACGTATGAGTTTTTAGTTTTACTGGCATTTTGTACAAGTATGTTTGACCACTTTTGGGTGTTATATGCTTTTCTAATCTAGCTGTATAGCTTGATTTACTATGTTGTTTAAACATGTATTTTAATTTCTATATTAACAAAAAAAAAAAGTGTCGTTTTCACAAGGAACATAATTAAGATAAAAAAAAGTCAAGATTTTCGATAATGGGGCCTAGAGCTCAAACCGATCATAAGTAACCAATTCAATTCGCATTGTGCTGATTAGATTGGACCAATCAATATGTTAAGCACAGATTGAATTGGATTGGATGCGATGCTATTTGTACTAGTGAATTGCATCGGTTGAGCAGTCTTGCCAAGTGATGCTCATAATAAAAATAGTTATGGTAGATTGTAGATCGGGATTTGGGAATTGTGTTGAATCTTAATTGGTCCACGTGGAGGGCAGTTTCGTTTCTCAGAACAAAAAAAAAACAGAGAAAACTGTCCATTAACTGTCAGTAACCGTGTGATGGCCACGGTTAATAAAAGAGCTCGTGTTTTGGTTCCTGGACACACAATTTCAGACAAGAATACACCATCTACACAGAATTAAAAGTGTCCAAAAAAACCAAAATTCACAGCACAAAATTCAATCAAAAAACAGAGCAATATATATTAATGGCAGGAGGTAATTTTCACAATCCAACTTTGCTTCCGCTTACATGAATTCAATTGTTTCATAATATTTTAGAAACAACATTTGGTGTCATAGCGATTATATGCCTCTACCTTGTCATTTTATACTCTGTTTTGCGTTACATATATATATATATGTACATACCGTTTATGAAATTGAAATTTGAGTTTGTAATTTAAATCGTTTTCATTGAATATAAGATTAGAAATCATTTACAAATTCGATTTCTATGTTTTCTGTGGTTTTTGGCATTAATTGGAGAGCCCAAAACTGCTGCAAATCGTTGGGTTCTTGTTTGGGTCGAAAACAGGTCGTGAAGACCCGGTTCTTGGGAAGAAGACGACCAAAAATGACATGTCGTTTGGCATTTGGTCAGCCAAAATGACATGTCGTTTTGGCTATTAAGAGGCGTTTTATCACAGTGAAATGACATGTTGTTTCAGGCCATAAGGCTCAAAACGACATGTCGTTTAACATGCCAAAGCACGCCCCTTTACAGCAAAACTACCCGTCGTTTTCTTGGCTGTGAACAGCCCCCGCCCCCCCCCCCCCCAAAAAAAAACGGTGTCGTTTTGGGGGCATTAAAATATCAAAAAAAAATCCAAAAAAATTAATTAATTAATTTTAGTTTTTGGATATGCACATAATTTTTGCAATAATTTCATAGGAAATTTATTTTATACATTATGTGCCAAGTATTTGTTTTATGTACATAATTTTATTGTTTTATGTACATAATTTAGATAATATTTTAATGCATAAATTATGAAATTAATTATGCATGTCATATAGAAATTGTTCTATTTTAATGAATGTTTTATTGGAAAACAAATTTGATAATTGATATGCTAATTATTGTTATATGCATAATTGAGTTTTATTATGCATGTTATTAATTAAATTATCTTATTTAGCAAATTGAGATTTTGTTCATAATTATTATATTGCCTATAGAATATGCAATTTTCATGAATAATTTATGAACAAAATTAAATCTAGTGATCCATATGATTTTGAATAATTAGAGCTTACCACAGCACTCTAATTATGCAAAATTATATATTAATTGTTTAGGATCACATTTGGTTAAAGGATTTATTGCAATTAGTTGTACAATTAATAAATTTTATCCCACAGGAATTTTTATTATTGGTATGACTAATTGGGATAAAATATCAAATTATATTTCTGATTTACCCACAGATTAGAAAATGGAACATAATTTGATAGTTTTGTCTACAGTAAATGAATCTAATTGAATTAGAACTTTAGCCCACAGGCAAGTTTTATCATAGATTCATGATTTATGCATGATTTACATTGGTAAAGCATGATTATGTTATTAGCCTCAATATTTTGGATCATAAGCATGTTTTTTAATATATGCGTATAACCTGTGAATTTCTCTGATGTTGATGTGATATCCCTGAGCTGAAAGGGGATAACTACAAGGTCTGGAAGGAGAGAATTCTCCTTCACTTGGGGTGGATGGACATTGATTATGCTATAAGGAAAGACGAGCCCGTAATTACTAAACCAGCACTCAGGATGAGATTGCTCTTTATGAACGTTGGGAGATCTAATCGCCTTAGCATCATGTTCATAAAGACTAAAATCTCTGCTGGATATGTGGTTCCGTCGAACAGTATGACAAGGTCCGGGCATTACTGAAGGCTATTGATGAGCATTTGAAACTTCAGATAAGGCACTTGCCAGCACCCTAATATGAGGTTCTCATCCTTAAGGCTCACCAGTGTGAGAGGTGTGCGTGAGCACATCATGGAGATGAGGGACATAGCGGCTCAACTTAAGAACCTTGAGGTGGATATGTCTGATCTTTCTTGGTGCACTACATTCTGAACACTTTCCAAAACAATATGGGCCCTTTAAGATTTCCTACAATACACATAAAGACAAATGGTCAATAATGACTTTGACCATGTGTACTCAGGAAGAGGGGCGGCTTGTAATGGAAATGGGTGAAACTGCACTGACGACAACCAAGGGAAAGAATCAGAATCAAGACCAATATCAAGCCAAGGACAAGGGAAGGGAAAATACCTCCCAAAGCTGTCATTAAGAAGGAATCCAAGTGTTTCTTCTGTAAAAAGAAGGGACACATGAAGAAGGATTGCACGAAATTTCAGAGTTGGCTTGAGAAGAAAGGTAATCCATCTCATTGGTTTGTTATGAATCTAATATGGTTGATTTGTTTATAACACATGGTGGATTGATTCTGGATCTACAATCCATGTTTCGAATACCTTGCAGGGTATGCAAAACCTAAGGAAGCCAGTGGGAAGTGAGCTGAGCATCTCTTCAGGAAACAAGATGCGTTCACATGTGGAAGCCATCGGAACATGCACCTTAGTTTTAAGTAGTGGTTTTACTTTGGAATTGGATAAGACATTTTATGTTCCAAACTTTTCTAGGAACTTAATTTCTGTTTCCAGACTTGTACCTTTGGGATATTCCTTTACTTTTTCAGACAAATGTTTCAGTTTATTTTATAAATCTGATCTTGTTGGGAATGGTATTTTGTCTGATGGTCTTTTCTCAATTAATTTGCAAAATGAACCACATCATACTGCTATGCATGTTCAATCTGGCATTAAACGTTGTGTTATAAATGAGGATTCCTCTATGTTGTGGCATCGGAGATTAGGACATATCTCCATTGAGAGAATCAAGAGGTTAGTGATGACGGAGTACTCAATACTTTGGATTTTACTGACTTCGAGACTTGTGTGGTTGCATTAAGGGAAAGCTAACCAACAAGTCTAAAAAGGTGCCAAGAGGAGTTCAAAATATTAGATCATACATTCAGATATTTGTAGTCCAGAATGGACTCATATGGTCCGAGATACTTCATCTCTTTCATAGATGATTACTCACGGTATGTATCTCTACTTGCTTCATACAAAGGACGAAGCATTAGACGCCTTTAAGGTTTTCAAGGCTGAAGTAGAGAAACAATACGGAAAGCAAATAAAGATCGTGAGGACAGATAGAGGTGGAGAATATTATGGTAGATACACTGAGGATGGACAAGCTCAAGGTCCATTTGCAAGGTTTCTTCAAGAGCATGGGATAGTTGCCCAATACACATGCCTGGTTCTCGGATCAGAATGGTGTGTAGAGAGAAGAAACCGAACATTAATGGACATGGTGAGGAGTATGCAGAGTAACTCCAACCTCCTAAGTCCTTGTGGACTGAAGCTCTTAAGACGGCTGTGTATATATTAACCGGGTTCCGACTAAGGCTGTCCCAAAGACGCCATTTGAGTTATGGAAGGTTGGAAACCGAGTTTGCACATATACGCGTTTGGGGATGTCCGTCTGAAGTAAGAGTATACAACCCACAAGAGAAGAAGCTAGATCCGAGGACCATTAGCGGTATTTCGTTGGATATCGAAAGGTCCAAAGGATATAGATTCTACTGTCCAACTCAAGCACTAGATTTGTGGAATCAAGGAACGCCAAGTTTCTTGAGAATGACTTGATTAGTGGGAGCGATCAATTTCGGAACATAGTTTCTGAAGAGATCATACTGAAGCTCAACCATCTACATCAAGTGATAGGTTGATATGTTCATAGCTCCTATAGTTCAACCGAGTGTTGTGCAACCGATCATTGAGGTTCCACAAATTGCTGAATAATCTAGAAGGTCAAGTTGCTCAAGAACCACCGAAACAATCGAGCAACAAGTTGGACAACAGATTCCTCAGGAAAATGTTGAACCAACATTAAGGAGATCTAGAGAAAGGAAATCGGCAATTTCTAGTGATTATGTTGTGTATCTACAAGAATAGACTATAACATTGGACCGAAAATGATCCCAAAACGTTTTCACAAGCCATAAGTTGCCAAGAATGAAACTTTGGTACGATGCAATGAAGGATGAGATGGATTCTATGGCATCCAATGGAGTCTGGGATCTTGTCGAGTTGCCTGATGGTGCAAAAGCCATAGGGTGTAAATGGGTCTATAAACGAAAAAGACTATTGGGCAACATCGAAAGATATAAGGCAAGACTCTCGTCAAAGGATTCACTCAGAAGAAGGAATCGACTACAAGGAGACCTTTTCTCTGTATCCAAAAAGATTCTCTGCATCATCTTGGCACTGTTGCTCATTTTGACTTAGAGTTGCAACAATGGATGTGAAAACGGCATTTCTCAATGGTGAACTAGAGGAAGAGGTTTATATGAAACAACCAGAAGGATTCTCCTCTAGTAATGGTGAGCATTGGTGTGTAAGCTTAAGAAATCCATATATGGGTTAAAGCAGGCCTCCCGTCAGTGGTATTTGAAATTCATGATGTCATCTCTTCATTTGGATTGTAGAGAACATCATGGATCAATATATATACCAGAAGGTCAGTGGAGTAAAATTTTTTCTGTTTATGTGGATGACATTTTACTTGCAACCAATGACAAGGGTATGCTACATGAGGTAAAACAATTCCTCTCTAAAAACTTTGACATGAAGGATATGGGTGATGCATCCTTCGTTATAGGCATTAAGATACAGAGACAGATATAAAGGCACTTTGGGTCTGTCTCAAGAGGCCTATATCAACAAAGTTTTGGAGAGATTTCGGATGAAAAATTTCACCGAGTATAGCTCCCATTGTGAAGGGTGACAGATTCAATTTGAATCAGTGCCCAAAAATGACCTTGAAAGAGAACAGATGTGCAACATTCCATATGCTTCAGCTGTTGGAAGTCTTATGTATGCTCAGGTTTGCACAAGACCTGACATTGCATTTGCTGTAGGAATGTTAGGCAGATATCATAGTGATCTAGGATCAGACCACTAGAAGGCTGCAAAAAGTGATGATACCTAAGGAACCAAAGACTACATGCTTATGTATAGACGGACTGACAACTTGGAAGTCATTGGCTACTCTGACTCTGACTTTGCTGGCTGCATTGATTCACAGAAATCAACTTCCGGATACATTTCATGCTAGCTGGTGGAGCTGTTTCATGGAGGAGCCAACAAACCTGACTGCTACTTCCACTATGGAGGCCGAGTTCGTATCTGTTTTGAGGCTACCTCACATGGTGTATGGATCAAGAGTTTCATTTCTGGGCTTAGGATTGTGGATTCTATCTCTAGGCCATTGAGGATATTCTGTGCAATTAGCTGCTGTTTTTATGGCTAAAACAACAAGAGCGGTAGTCGAAGAAACACATCGACATTAAGTATCTAGCCATAAGGAGCGTGTTAAGGATAAAGTAGTGGTCATTGAACACATAAGCACTGAATTGATGATTGCCGATCCCTTGACTAAAGGCATGCCACCAGTAAAATTTAGGGATCATGTGGACAGAATGGGACTTGGTTCCCTTATGTAATTTGTTACTTGTTGTGAAACTCTATATTTATGATATTTTCTCATTTCAACTTCAGTTATGTGCACAAATTTATTTCAGAGAAATATCACTAAAGTCTGAACCTAGAATAAACATAGGGTTTATTCATTAAGTTACATGGGCAAATCTTGAGAGACAAGTTACATTGTAATACATGGAAGATAATACTTGTCATTTAGAGGACCTATTGCTATGATTCATGTATTTTGTTTCTCATTGTAATAGTTGATATGATGTATTGGGCCAAGTAGGAGAATGTTGAATCTTAATTGGCCCACGTGGAGGGCAGTTTCGTTTCTCAGAACAAAAAAAAAGAGAGAGAAAACTGTCCATTAACTGCCGGTAATCGTGTGATGGGTACGGTTAATAAAAGAGCCCGTGTTTTGGTTCCTGGACACACAATTTTAGACAAAAATACACCATCTACACAGAATTTGAAGTGTCCAGAAAAACCAAAATTCACATCACAAAATTCAGTCAATAAACAGAGTAATATATATCAATGATAGGAGGTGATTTTTACGATCCAACTTTGCTTCCGCTTACATGAATTCAATTGTTTCATAATGTTTTAGAAATGGTAGGTTTTCCTTGGCTGGTATAATGAAATTCATTTCCATGACCTCTATCTATTCTTTGTTTTTATCCCCCTTTTAGGACTGTTATGGTTTATGGTAAAACTGTAAACTACGCCTCTTTTCCCTTCTTTTTCAGGGAAGGAGAGCTAAAGTAGTTCCAAGCTCTTGGCTTAACTTCTACCTCCGTTTGATGTGTTTAAACAGGCTTAGAAAATGTTTTTAGTGTTTGAGTTCTGCCTTCATGTTACAAGTTTGTAGTGTTCAAATAGTGTTTAAGCTATGCAGGCAGAGAGGCACCGGGATATACGACAAGTTCTTTGAAGAAGGGGTTTAAAATTGCGCTGGTTGCGACACACCACTTTACAAGTCCACAACCAAATTCAACTCCAGCTGTGGTTGGCCTGCATTCTTTGAGGGCCTGCCTGGAGCTATAAATCGCTCTGTGAGTATCGGTTGCTTGTTCTTGGAACATACAACTCTTGTTCGTTTTGAAGAAATTAGTGTGACAATTGATTAACAACCTTTTTTTTTTCAGCCGGATCCAGATGGAGAAGAACTGAGATAACATGTGCAGCCTATGGGGGGCACTTGGGCCACGTTTTCAAAGGTGAAGGGTTCAAGACTCCAACAAACGAACGCCACTACGTCAATAGCATTTCGGTCAAGTTTATTCCCAGGAATGCTTCCCTCTAAAGCCTCGGGTGGTCTGTAAACCCTTCATCACTCAATTTGTAACTTGGTGTGAAATAGTTCCTGCTAATAGTCTCGGCCTTTCTGGCCA